>JACXGI010011614.1:0-24585 GCA_016801175.1 Esox masquinongy | reverse complement strand
CTGTCAAGTCAGCAGTCTTCCCCATGATTGTGTAGCCTACAGAACTAGACTGAGAGACCATTTAAAGGCCTTTGCAGGTGTTTTGAGTTAATTAGCTGATTAGAGTGTGGCACCAGGTGTCTTCAATATTGAACCTTTTCACAATATTCTAATTTTCTGAGATACTGAATTTGGGTTTTCATTAGTTGTCAGTTATAATAATCAAAATTAAAAGGAATAAACACTTGAAATATATCAGACTGTGTGGAATGAATGTATACATTATACAAGTTTCACTTTTTGAATGGAATTACTGAAATAAATCAACTTTTTGATGATATTCTAATTATATGACCTGCACCTGTATGTGCTGTGGTATGGCATTGTGACTTAACCTGTTGTCGTTCTTGAATATTGTCACTATTGATACCATAGTTGGTCAATACTGTGGAACCCTTTCCCCAGCTTCTCTGCTGGAAAGGCTGTGATTGATAACATGGCCAATAATTGTGGCACAACTTTCATCTAAACTATAGTTCTTTGTATTCCACTTTGTATCGAGCTACTCCACCATCACGCATCTGAGCCCCTGTTCCCTTCCCCTTGTTTTGTCCAACCTTGCAAATAGCAACTCATAGGTAGCCTCTTCATGTATGAATGAAGGACTGATTGCTGATTGAACAATTGTGCAGAGATGTTTTGTGTACTCGGAAAAGAGTTTGGCATACAAGGGAGTTGTTTTTGTAAGCTGTGACCAAATTTTTTGTTTGACATTATTACATTTAGTTTTTTGTAGCGTTGTATTCACTCTTTGAAAACAATGTGTGAAGCATTAACAATGTGCTTGAAAGCAATGACAAATGCCTAACTGTTTTGCAAAAAGAATACTTCTGTGCTCATTGGGTTATAATGGAGATCAACTGCTACCCAGTTTCCTTTCAAGTATCTTAACAATCAATAGAAACTGTAAAAGGGGAAACGATTTGAAAAGTGCTAATTCAACACGTTATGATATTTCTTATACAATCATTTCAAAGGTTTACACCAAGTGTTGAATTTACTAATCAGAATTTTCTGTGAAGGTGTCCAGGTATCTAAAACTGCCTGACAAGCTAGGTTCAGTAGATGTGTTAAGAGTACACCTGTTAAAAAAACAACCAAAGAATGCCTTAAGTGTTATTACCTATAACTGAAGATCAACCACAAACCCAAGGGTTGTAAGCAGGCCGTGTAGAAACAACCCCAAGCCCCTCTCTCCTAGATCCCTGAGGTATGTTGTAAGCAATAGTTCCAAAATTCCACCAACCCTATCAGGGACTTAGGTTGACCTCTTACCATCACATAATCCCTCTCAGATCTCCACAAGTGTTTAGCGGATAGGGTTTTTTTCTGGAAAGACTATGGCTATTATAATAGCTTGCTCCGTCTGTCAATCAATCACTCATGTTCTGTCTAAAGTCTGAAAAGCTGTCAAATGCTGGCTTCCTCTGTCCTTCCTCTGGCAGAATCTCCATTTGATTACTTTGATTTGTTGCATCCTCTCATCTCCTTTTCAAATCCTATTGGACATCCTCCACTCCTCACCTCCCTCCTAAAGCGCACTGGAAGAGAGGAGTGAAGGGACCTACCCTCTGGCTTCAGTAATCATTCAAAGAGAGGCAATGTATTGAGGAAACAAGAACAGCTTGAAGACTATAATGATTATTCTTTTCATAACTGATTGTCATTATCGTCAATTATTTTCTTGAGAAAATCCATTCTATTGCATGTCTTTTTCATTCTTCAGGAATGTTTAGCATGGTTATAAATTACCAACAAGTTGACTAAAGCGCACACCTATGTGGCTACTAGAAATGGCAAAAGAACATGGCCAGGTTTCATGTGACATTTTGAGTAATGTGTAGAACTGTTATAATGTAGCTGGTAGAGTTAAGGTCTCACAACTCCTATCCAGACCTTTATTTATGTAACTACACATGAGAAACCGCAAGAAAATCTAATTTAAATCTGTATTAAATATCAATCACAAAATGTTAACCCCGACGTCACACCGTGGCGCCTTTATTGATAGAAAATGAAATAAAAAGACCCAGTGACAATGCCGCTTCACAGCCTTGTCAGCCGGTGAATATTAAGTTGCGTGTAGCTGCAGGGGTAGCAAGTGACATAAGGATAACTGGACGATGTGTGTGCTTGTGTGTGAGCACAGGTCGCTTTTGGAGGCAAAGACGAGCGCGATGCATGCGGCAAGCTAGTGCTCAGCCGGCCAAAATCCTATTACATTCTCCGAGTTAGAGAGTGGGGTGGGGGGTGCAGTAATTACTTTGGGGGAGATCGTCGCCGGGGTGGCGTGGAGGGAGCCGGGGCACGCTTTGTAGCCGTCATCTTGCCATCTCATCTCATCACCTTCTTCTGTCAAATTCCCTCGACAGCTCTGTGAAGCCCGCGGCGTTTGGCGCTGTCAGCCGGGGCCGTCAACGCTCAAAAAAATCAATGCCCGTTCTCGTCCACTTCTATATTTAACCAGGTTCACCGACCCAGGCACTGATAGGGAGCCTGCCTCCTTGCCGCTCCGCTCCATCTCTGAGGTTAGATTAGCAGCCGCTCCAGACTGATCAGGGCAGGATAACACACTCTGCAGACAGACTTGTCTGAAGCTTTGATATGCCTTTCTTCCAAGTAGATCCAGTGCATACCTTCTATTATTATGCCAATATAAATGATATTGTACAGTATGGCTACTATTCACGGTGATAATTGACTAGGCCATGTGTCGACGACTGCCGTTTTCGGCAAAGACAAACTTGAAATGTCTGCGAGGACATTTCAAATGAGACCTGAAAGGTTCAACTGTACTAAACGACGTTATCATTATCAGTCAGTGTCATTTCCTCTGGAAAATGTTTTTGTTGCATGTAGCATATTGCTTTAATTGCACACAGTATCGACTGACATTTCCCTCATTAACGTGACCGAGCGTCCTTCGGAAGAATGAAAGCACCTGAACACGGTGGATTGTATCTTCCTTTAAAGCCATCGGTAAATGGTGGTAAACATACATGAAGAAAGGGTGTCTGCTGAAGTAATGAGTGAGGAATGGGGGGAGGAATGAAATAAAGAGGCAGTTGCGGTAGATTGTGGGAATGTGGCAGGGAACCAGGTTTGATGCAGGTGGCAGCCAAATTTATCAAGGGACGACGTTCTTTCTGGCAAAAAATGGGCGGGTAGCCTGCTCTACTAATTAATCCTTGGCATAATGGATAAGAAACAACATGTTTGTATGTGTGTGTGCTTGTCTGTCTCTTTGTATGTTGTGAGTGTGGGCTAGTTGTTGTGTTGCTGGTTACCCTGAAAGACGGCTATCTGTACATCATACGGGGGCCTATTTATTTTGTCTTTTGTTTGACGAGCCTCTAATTAATTTTGTTTGTCAGCTTTTAGAGAATTGGATTGAGACAACGAGGGAGGTAATATACTTATTGATTCTCAGTACAATTATGAGGATAACCACTTTAAAACCAGACAAAGGAAATTAAGCTTTTCCAAAATATAACTTATGGCTGAGTGTCGAAAAACATTTAAAGTAAGAAAATGGCTGATTATATAGAACAGGTTTAAGGATATAACTTGAAAGGTAATGTACGTGTACTGAGAAAACCCCAAAATAGTCTCTGTAGATTTCGTCAACTTACTGTACATTTACCATGCAAAATAAAACATTCGACAAATACCTCTCTCTGTGTCCTTGGCTGCATACCCAGTCATCAGGAATTCTCGTAATGATACCAATTAGTGAGACACTCCCATTTAATTAGTGCCACCCTTTATGCATGATACTTTAGAGGTTTGCACACTACTCAATTTCAAGATTACATCAGTTTTGACTTTCAGGATCTCTTGATGTAGAATAGTAGGGGTTTTGTGTTACGCTGAATGCTTGAGAGCAAATTATAGTAATTCATTTAATAATATCTGTGCAACAAGGGGATAGTGGTAAACCCCAGTTGTGAATACTGTTTATCATTGTTCTAGCTTGCTAATTCAAATGACTCCTGTAGGGAGGAACACTTGTCGAGCGTAGCAATTCCATCTTCTAATTGGGAAGACTTCAGCTGGAGCACAGACATAATCAATAGCCCACTGTGAGAGGAAAGTCAAAACCATTGACACGAGTGTTAGGTAAAGTTTGAGACTTCATTTTGTATTCATTCAATTTGTTTCAGATCAATTATGCAAACCAGAGAGTATATCACACATATTACGGTTGGACAAGAATAAAAAATGCTGTCCAACCAAATAATTTGGTTGGACTGAAATGCAGTCCAACCAAATTATTTGTCATGTCTCTCTTAATTCTACATTGGTTTGAGTTCACTCTGTGGTACTATGGAGTGGCTGGCACTCTTTTGGTGTGTATCGTGGACTCCAACAAGTTTGTTCTAGAGTGGCATGTAGCCAGTGGATGCTGAAGAGTCCGCTAACAGCAGGGGGTGCTGTGTCTATTCTAGTCATTCTCCAGTTTTGAGTCCAGATGTGATGACTGAGGTACTTTTCCAAGGCTCTGTGAATGCAATTTCCTGGAAAATAGTTTTTAGGGGATATTGGCTTGTTTCATTCAATGTGCACCACAACAAACTGGTATGCCCTGACTGTGCTTTAGCTAACCTTGTCCCCAGGCTATTTAATAACCCTGGCACAACAACCATTTGGAGTTGGCCTTACTGAGAGTGACCATATCATTTAATGGGAGTGGACTTACTCAGTTAAGCATTTGCCATCTCAAGATTTTAGCAAATCAAGACATGGTGAGACATGACTGCAAATGGAGAAGTATTTCTTACGACTGATAATGTTAACTAACAATTGTCACATCCGATATAGCCTGAGACAGTTACAAACGAAATCCAAACCAGATAGGAACCTATTGTACTAAATTATCTAGCTAGCTCCTGTACTAACTAACATAACAAACCAGTTTAAATGGAGCAGTAACTGACTACTTTGTTCTGTCCTCAGTCTATCTACACTATCTCTCACAACAATGTAACAAATAGCAATTGGTGTTTGGGTGCAAGAGATGTGGGGGATGATTGGTTGGTAAACTAAGCTGATTAAGCCAATGCCAATGGAGTCTGGATTTTGGATAGATTTTCGATGGATTGTTTCACCAGACCTTCTGCGCATTTGGGCTGAAGTGTCTGGGAACAAGATTAGCAATGAACCGATAATTTAAAGAGAGTTCAATCAAGACCTATTGTCCGGATACCCAGAGTCAGAGGTACTCCAAGCATTTCCTTGTCTTTGTTTGAAGCTTGAAAGCAGTTGCTGATAGTTTAATTCAGGCGGTTCCCACAGACTTCCAGTCATTGCCCTAATGCAAGTTAGCCATGAATCTGGAAACCCACTGCTGTGTGATTCAGATTCAATTCATATTTCATCATGTATAGACATGCTCATCTGTTGGAACTGTGTAGCTCTTAAGGCATTGTGGGCTTGGAACGACACCAATAACTTCTGTGACTCTTAATAGGATAGACATGCTTTAATTCAAGGCCCTTTAATTCTAACTGGGGGTTATGTAGATAGTGAGAACGTTTGTTGTGACTAAAACCTTCTGAAATCGAGCCTTTTTGCTGTGCAATCCTGTTCCAATGGTTGTTAGAAACAGATAACAGCCCATGGCAATTATCATCCGGTGGCAGTCAATGATTATTTTCTGGCCTCCATTATCCATGTTGTTGATTGATGGTGATTGAGCAAAACTCAAGCATTCACGGTAATTACAGGTTTAGTTGATACCAGACATAGCAGCAGTAAGCATTTAATGTTGTTTGGGCAGCTGGGATGCAACACAGCAAAGACAATTAACATACCATTAAAAAGTAATAACCAGTGATGTCTGCTGACATCACACTTATGAATACCTGGCATAAGGAAGTGTTACTGTGAGTCTTGCTAAGACATATTTACCCAATAATACTCAACAGCTAGATTTACTTCAGGTAACAGATGACTGTCTACTCAACTTGTACAGAGGAAACATGTACTGTTCAAATACCCGTTCTCATATTTCAATGTAATTGGTCACTATAGATAATCATGCCAACCGTTGAAACGCTTTTGACAAAGGAATAAAATTAACCCTTCTCTACTGTATGAAATGTTAGATATCAGACTGTTAGGTGGTAGACTTCAACGATCACATGGCGTAATCAACATTCTAACTATGAGGTGCACTCAGTGGATTGTGAGAAATCCATTGAACTCTGGAGAACTTTCCCAGTCAGTAGCAAAGACCGGCAGGCGTTCCTCCATGGACCGGAGCCGGTCCACAGAACCGGGTTTGAGAAAGGCTCCATTAGGCTGCCAGTGACTCATCCTGCAGTTGTTGTATTCATTTCACTCTTGCTTTCACTTGCCACGCATTTCACTCTCTCATCTGAGTAAATATTTGTCAGAAGTTCAGGTTTAATTACAAACTCCCTGAACACACTGCCAAAATGCCAGGGATTATCCTATTACCTTTTCATTTCCGTGCTAACAAACAAGAGGACTACTTTGCGTTCCGTTAATTGCGGTGAGCAACGGAAGCGGCACTCAAAGGAAAAAGCTTTGAGTAGGAATTGTTGAAGAGAAAGATAAAAAACATTTGTAGTGGGCTGGCGGCGGCGGTTGGATTTCCTCTGGTTTCATCATGAAACCACAAACTGGATCCCCCAGACAACTGGCTGGTGTGTGTGGGTGGGTGGGTGGGTTGCTCCCAACCAAAGTGAAGGAGAAAAGATACAAGTCTCCCCTAGCAAGCTCCCACTTAATCACTCCTTCCAGACTCCTCCACTCTGCTGTTATGGTTCACCTGTCGCTTCACTCCAACTCTCTCAGGCTTTCTCTGACAATCACATCTGAAATATTGTTTCCCAAGCAAGTGTAAACTTTTTACCAGTAATTATTTTCTTGATATATTTTTTATTGCCTAACATGAAAAATACTATAACATATATAAAATACTATAATATTATAGTAATTACAAATGCATTCAATAATGCTTATTTTTTTATGGTCCGTATTGCAGTGTAACTACGTATGTAACAAATTCCACTGTAACAAATTCCACTAACAAGTATTGTAATTAATTGTAATCACTCAAGCAAAAGTGTACTAAGAACATGTACAGTAACTGGTGGTAATTCCAAACTGTAATTTGACGGGTGCAACAGCTATTTGCCATGCATTTTTTACACCCCATGATTGACAGTTCATCGCCTCCTGTTATGTTTGGTTGAGTGACTTGGGCAGGTATGGCTGCCACTGGAACTGGCTCACTTGTCTTCATTGTTGATGGCATGCTGCCATAGCAACTGGCGTTATTTTCAGGCCCCAAAAGTGGAACGTTTTTGACTGGCTAAGTCAGTCTCCAGATTCAAATACAATTGAACGTGCCTTTTTTGTCGCCGAAGATGAGACATAAAGCATAAAGACCTGAAAACAAACACGTGAAGATTGATGCAGTACAGGTATGGCAGAGAATATACCCAGCATCTGGTGGGGTCAGTGGGTAACTGATTTGATTGGGACATATTATTATCCCAAAATGTTTGGGGCCATAAAACAGGGTGAATTTCTAAATGGTGAGAACAATATTTTATTTACACAATTACTCCAATGAAAATTTTAAACATACCCTCATAGTAATGGTTTGATTTCAAATCCAAACCTTCGGAGTATAGCGCCACATGGAGAATGATCAAGTCAGTATTCCAATAATTACAAAGGCTATTTCATAGTTTATAGGAGGTCAAGGTTTGAGTACATACACGCTAGGATCTAGTTAAGGTGGGAAAACCTAACCCAGCTGATACCCATTTTGGAGCCAACTGCTACCAACAACATTAATCTTTTAAGATTTAAAAGATTATTCACTCAATTTTCATAATTCATTATTAAAGCCCAGCCTTTGTGTTGGACACCCCGCATATTTTATTTAATATTAAATTAAATTTAATTTAATAATTAAATTTAATTCAGATGAAACAAATGCCTGTCTGCAACCATCATGATAACATACATGTTTTGTTCTAACTATGCAGTTACCACAAGTTAAGTGTAACTGAGTAATTAGAATTATTTTTACAATAAGTTAATATATTTTAGTATAATACCATGTTATTACAGTGTATTCACATATTGCATAATTACATGTAACTACAATCTCTGCACAGCCTTGTAATTACCTATAATAACTCATTTGTATTACTTGTTAGCAAATTTTCTGTGGAGATATGAACATCTACTGTATCATTATTGGATGTATTGATTCATTGCTAGAAATAGGTTTGGAAATAGGTTGGAAATAGGTTGGAAATAGGTTGGAATTAAGACATTTTCAACCTCCGCTGCATCCTTTCCTCCGCATTTAATTTTAGTTTATCTAGGTGTAAGAAACACAACAGCGAAGAAGTTGGTGAGAATGTATAATTTATTCAACGATCAGCACCATTGACAATATAAAGAAAACAAATGAAAGAAAGCAACAACACAAAAGAGCATTATTTATTACAGGACAATCAAAGTCTGCCAGAAGCAGATGGAGACGGATTAAAAAACTCAGATGCATGTATGAACATACAAACACACTTCATATTCATGCGCCAATTCGACTTAGGAAAACAGAAAACCACACACACCCTGAGGCAGTGAATCCATTGGCAGTAATCTATTCCAACATTCTCCCTGAAAGCACTGAGGTCTAAAGAAAACACTGTCAATAATTGATGCTCCTATCATGTGTTGTGAATGATGTAGATGAATCGTGTGAACATTCTTGTACATTACTGGGGGTGCTGTACTCCAGCTATGACAGCGGCTACCAGTGTGTTTTATTTGTCATCATAATAAAGCACATAGAATAACATTTAACGTTTCAGATATCAGGATTCAAATGTGCAGCACGTTTTGGGTTGGACATTTGGATGCCACTTACCTCAGTATCCATGGATGTAGAGGACCTATAGAGAAGTGTTTTATCCATTTCTTACCACCATCTTCATGAAGATGTTTTTTTTTTCTCAGGAAATTATTGCTTCCTTTGTTACGGACCGCGGCATTTGACATTTGTTCCTGTTTAGGTTTGCCACTATTTTCATATAATGGACATCGCTGTATAAATATGTGTGGAACTTGTTGAATATAATTCTACAGTAAAGTAGCTACTTGCAAAGTCAAACCGAAGAGTTTATGTTGCATTATGTGCATGTTGTATTTTATGGTGTGATATTGAATAAGGGAGCCTTGGCTCAACTGGCCTGCACGTTGACCTCTCACTGTGTGTTTAGTGGCTTCTATCCCTACATGAACACATCTACCATCACGTAGGAATAAAAAGCCATAAGACACAACAGCAATCTCAAAGGAAGAGGAAAGTCCTCATCTGAAGGAGGGTGAGGAAGAAAAGAGGGTCGGGAATGTAGGGAGGAGAAAACTGACCAGGAGCTAGTGGAGTAGGAGAAGACGGTCGGGAAGCAGGGACGGGCGAACAGGCAGGGCAATGGATGCTATAGTGGATGGAATTAGCCACCGTAGCAGGAACCAGTCAACATGGACAAGTGGAGGCTTGGCTGGGCTGTATATGCTTTGCACGTGTAGATCATTGGTAGTGAACCTCTCAGAGCTCAGTACGCTTCGCGTTTCTCGGGATGAACTGGTTGCATTCTGTTTGTGCGTGAGTGTGAGAGACTGTCCAAGTTTCAGGCTTGTCGGGTGATTGATAGGTGGCTCTCGCTGACCGTCCCCGCTCAATACTGCTCGCGCTCAAAACATAAGGAATGCACCCGGTTTCCACCCCTCACTTATGTACCACGACTAAGTTATGCCTGCGCGAGTGTGTTCGTGCGTTAGTCAGGCACACAGCGATAAATATGTATGACTCTCTTCCGCTGGTCCCCTGCTTTGTATGGAAATGAGCTTATGTAAGTTTAATAATGCAATCGTGGTGAATTGGAAAGCCGACACGTCGCAGAGCGGAATATTAAACCGGTCTCTCCGCCTGCGGGCTCCTCGTGGCTGGGATCAGGCCTGGCTCTCCACAGAGCAGTGATACCACGAGAGCCTTCCCCACCGCAGCCCCCATCCTCTGACATGGAGGCCAACATTAATGAGGGGTCCTAGGGAGGGAAGGCCAACTGGATTCTCATTAAAAGCCACTGTCACAACTAGACCTTTGGGCGAGAACTGTGGGTCTGAACAACAAAGGGCCGGGGTCAAGTTGGCGATGGCACCGGAGTCATGTGACGTTGAGCTCGAACTGGATTGGAGATTTCAGACTCCTGCGGTATGATGCAATTCCTTTGGTTCATAGACACTGAGCCCAGCGTCTTGTGACCTGTTTTACACAAATGGGGGACATATGCAGGTACAGTTATGGAGGGAGCTCAGTATGTACAATTAGACCTAGAGAAAAATCTTTCTCTGCCTATAAAAGACTAGACTTACCTGACAGTGAAATGGTGGCAATTCAGCTCACCCACCTGTTAACGTGCAAACTATTTATATTTTCTTTCCGAATGAACTTGGGGGGCCCTGAAAAAGAACAAAGGGATGGATTATTATGAAGCTATGGAACTAGAAAGACACTGAAATAAATGTGGTGTGCTTGCTTGTTTTCAACTGTTTATGATTGTGTGGGGTCAGTGTATGTGGAGGAGATGTCTGTGGTGATGGTATTGGTTGTAATGGTATAAAAAGGGTTTTCATAATCTAATCATAGTGATCTATCATGGGGTGTGGACTTATGTTAGTGTGTTATAGTCAGCTATTGAAGAAAGTTATTGTGCTTGCTCTTTGGGGTTTTAGGCTGAGTATCTGTATAAGCACTTAGTGACAAATGCTGATGTAAAAAGGGCTTTATAAGATAAATGTGATTGATAGAAATTTTGATTGAATACAATATCATCATAAGCCAAGTAATGTTCCTGCTACACAACAACCATTTGCGTCAGGCATCAGCCAAAGGGAGTGATTCCTTTGAAAATTAATGAAAGCTGCTACACATCCCATGTTGCAATGTGTCCAAGTGGAAATAATGAGGTAAAAAGTTTATTTTAGTTGGTTTCTGATGTAGCAGGAAAAACGTCACATTTTAACGATACTGAAAGCTAGTCAGCGTGATGGAAGTAGTGGAGCTGAAGTACACATTGAATTAACTATGCATTGACAAGCTGTCTGCACATGTAAAAGTTGGTTTGCTGTTAGCAGCTTTAATGGAGCAGTGGCAAATCTAAATGGTTCCAAATACTCTAAAAGGAAAGAAACATTGTGAAAATCTATACACTCACTACTATTAGTTGATCTGGATAATAGTGCCTGCTTAATGACCTTTGCTAAATGGATATGGAAATTTAGCTTTTATGCATACTTAATCAAGTTTATTAGTTATAATTGAAATGTATATACATTTTATCAAAAGCTACATACATTACCCTTTTTTGACAATTTTTTTATATAATTGTTTTAGATCAAATTTTACTCTGCTTTCTTCCCTCCGATTTTCATGTTGTGTAATTTGCAATTATGTACTGTATTTTGATTGTTTCAAGTTATCTTACTGTCATTATGCAAAATTAATGTATCAAAGTGGCCATGACTTGACATTGGGAGAGGGCTGTTCTTATTTTGGTTGGTGATACAGAGCTAGAAAGATCAGTGCACTTTAAAACCGTTAATGAGAGGTCAGTGAAATATTTTAATGGCAAATATTTATTAATATTAGCAATAGCAACTCTTTCATGATCTCATGGTTGATATAGACTAGGACACCAGCTGTGGAGCTTGAATTATTGCTCAGTCTTACCGAATGTTCTAGTTTTAAAGTGAATATAGTCAGCTAATTAGTAGGATTTTTTATTAATTAGAAATGGCCCCCGCTGATTGCTCGAGCTAGCTAACTTGCCAGCTATTTGGGCAGTTCTTCTAAAAACTGTGGTAAGTGTCTTGAGCTTGTGAAGCATCCATCTGTCAGGTTCACAAGGTAGCAATGACTGGAAGCAGTAAAATGTCCTTTGCACGCAATGCATCATCGTAGGAATTACGTGCATATATAACTCTTTTTTGTAGGGGAATTGTGTTTTTTTGACAGGCGTTTTTCTGTTTATGTAACCTTAGCCTTAACCTTCATCCTAACCCTAACCTCAGTACTGTGATGCCTAATCTTAACCATAGCCTAATCCTAACCTTATTCCTAACCAAAACGCCAGAACTGTGATGCCTAACCTTAACCCTAATTAATCTAAACTATAAATGTTATTTGTAATGAGGCATTTTTAATTTTGTTTTGTTTATGTTAAGGACAAACAGTAACGGGTGTAATATTGAAACATTAAGGAGGAAAGTAATAGCGAGTAATTAAGGACCAATAGCACTGAGGATATGTTGATAGTGAACATTATTGCACAAATTTATGGTCATACTGAACGTAGTTGAGGTTTAAAAAGTAGTTCCAATACGAACGTAATTCATGAGAGGTATGGTTGTTAGCTTGAGAGGCTGTCTAGAGATGTTATAGATAGATTCAACTTTATTGTCACTGAAACAGTACAAGTACAATACAATGAAATGCAGTTAGCATCTAACCAAAAGTGCAAATAGAGTACAGAAAATGTGCAAGTGTTTACAAGTATTAAGTATATTACGTATATATTTTATATACATGGTATATTATGTATATATTATATGTTATATGTAAATTGCAAGTGGAATGTGCAGATGTGCAATGAAGGCAAATGCAGTGCAAATGGCAATACTAAATGTGCAATTAAGGCAAATAGAGGAAGGCAGAAAGTTTACAAGTATTAGGTATAGTGTATGTTACAAGTGAGATAATAGTTGTTTGGGTACAAATGGCAATTTCTAAATGGCATTCTAGATGTGCAACGAGGCAAATAAAGGAGTAATGTAGTAGGGTAGCTTGAGCAACCGGGATGCAGAGATAGCAGCAGTAAGGTCCCCGAGGTAGACGTGTGTGTAATTATAAAATGCAAGCACAATGGCAACTCTAAATGTGCAAAGAGGCAAATTGAATGTACAAGGTGCATGTGCCACTGAAATGCAGGGATAGCAGCAGTGAGGTTTCTGAGGTAGACACGTACCTGCAACAACTGAGAAACTTCCATTATCAAGTTTTCCACATACTTTCACTTTTTATTCCACAATAAGTAATTTATCCATGGATCTTGAAGTGTGTACTCTAGCCTGTGTGAATTTAATTGGACCTTGGTCATATTCATGAACACATGTTGTATTATTACCCATCAATCTTAAAATTCGCAAGCACACAATGAACTAAGAACGACAAAGAGGTCTATAAAATAATGTGGATGATTGAAAGTGCTGTAGAGCTATGATGATAATGTACACGCGGTGTTGTGTGTGTTCTGTAGATTACTGAACATTTTCAAGATTCTATATCATATATCCTCACATTTCAAACAGACATAGCGCAGCAACAAAGGAAAAATTACAAGTTCAATTTGTTTAAAAGAGAACAAACTCTTTAAATGTAGCATAATATTGATGTAATTGGGACTAAAACATGTTGTCTCTGTGTGTGACCATCACTTATGAATGGCAAAGTAGCAATAGTTGCAGTAGTGCTTCCTATTAAAGTTTTTATTAGACTCCATGATCCTTATTTGATAGATGTGCAAAAAACGGTTAATTTATAAATTGTCCTATTTTCTTTGCTCTAATTTTTGTTCCAAATGGTTCAGCATTGCACAGAACCCATTGAGCAGTGACACAGTCATTGTAAAATGATCGATTGATCTGCCTCCAACTGGCACTATTGAAGAGATAGATTGTTCAAACATTGTAGCTCCAATAGCACAACATGACAAATAGGTTATTTACACAACAGATGAAAAATGACTCACTTTAACCATTAGAACTGGACTTTGGAAGTACCCCAAACTGCACAAAGGCCTTGCCATCCATTACGATGTTGTACATGAAAAATATAATGCCTGTAAAGGGCTAATTAATGCATAATATATGTACTATGTGAAAATTTGATTGGGCTCCAGCTTTGATGGATCTTTGGATACGATTTCACAGTAGGAACAGATGTAGACTCGGGCATCTGAGAGAGGTAGGGTTGCCAGTGATCATACCCACCCCACTGCGAACAAAATAGCCCTCATATATCCCTGTAATCTGAATTAGCACTGGAGCAGGAGCTCCAAGACAGCACTGAGGGGGTGAGTAATGGGATCCTGTTGTAACGGCAACTCCTGTACCATACCCCAAAACCAAACCAAACTGCTTGCAACAGAATAGGATTATAATGTAGGATATAATATGTGGTATGTTATTTTAAACAACTTGCCAGTTATTAGAACATGCTTCACCATTAGATGCCACCGAGTTTAAGACCAAAGAACACTTCAGAATACAGTTCTAAGAGTGAAAGTCCTGAGAAATCAGTGAATCCTCACAGACTGGACTAATTAAGCAAATCTAAGACCTGGCCTGTAGCTAGAGGACGCCCATATCTGATGTTGGAGATTCCAAAGCCAGTATTAAAAAATGGACATGATAAGGTGCTTTTAAAAATCGATGCAATCTTCCATCCAGTCTTTTTACCTCTTCTTCTCCATAGCACTCCCATTCCCCTCGACTGTGAGAGTGTAAAGATTTGGGAGGATGTAATAAAAGGCTCATCAGCTGAAATTATTTCTTTATGCGATGGCTTTTTAATGAGGACTGAATGAGGCGGCCTCTAGGCTGATGGGAGTTCTCTTTTTATCTACGAGGGCAGGGTAGGACTGATGGCACTTTAACAGTCTGGCTTGTGCGTGTGCATTCATGCTTTTCTGCCTGCATGCCTGCCTGCATTTGTCTGTGGGTCGTTGATTGGCCTTTAATCATCTTACTTTCTAACTTTAACTTTGAAAACCTGCCCTCTGCATGGTGAATAGAGTGCTCCGATGTGAGAGATCTACCCATCTTGAAAAAACATGTTGTGAAATATGACAAACGCTTTCAGTGAAATCGCTTAGCATTTTGGTAAATGAATCATCAGGTGAAGACCTGTAGTAGTTTTAGATTAACAATTCCAGTCTGAAACATTCATTTCAGACTGGAAATGTAGAATTTTGTTTGACAAATAGGTCTAAATTTTTTTAATCATTCTCTTCTGTACGTTTGTCCTCATTTATAAGTTCTTTCTTATCCTCTCCCACATCCCTCTTTCATGTCTTTATTTCACTTTTCTACCTCACTTTACTTTGACAGCTCACATCTCAGTAGATCAGCGGTCAAAGTTAGCTGACTTTGCTAAGAAACCTGGAGGTCAGATTCGAATGAAGGCAGCAGAAGAGGATGAAGGGGTGAGGAGTAGCAAGACGGAACAGAGAGAGAGGACGCCTGCTAGGAAAACAACAAACGAGCTCACGAACTGCGTGCGTGGGCGTCCCGCGAAGCAGGCCCCCTGACATAATCAGAGCCTCGTGCCGCCACAAGGTCGTTTTTACGGCGGCTACGCCTCCCCAATTAGCATGCAGCCCGTGGCGCAGCCTGTCTGGGAGCAAACACACGAATGGCGCATCGCCACCCTAATGAGCTGCCAGTCAGCAAGGTACAGGCTGCAGGCGCAACCGAAAAACATTACCGGAGTGTTTGCGTGTTGTTTCAAGGGCGGTGGAGGAGACTCGCATTTAAAGTAGCGTCCAGCCTAGGTTCTCTACAGGTAACCCTGTCTGCTCCCTAGGGGTGAGAAGAGCCCTGTCACCACTTCAACACAGCGTTGCCCAAAGACACCAGTATGAACTGTTATTACGCTAGCACAGTGTTTTATCATCAGGCTGACCAGCACTAGTCGGCTTCCATTCCTGTTACTGCAACCCGAAAAACAGTCTTCTGGACGCACTGTTCCACTCGCACAAAACACGCCCGGAGGAGAGCTTGTTCTCTAGCAAACGATTGGGATCGCCGTCGCTCTACCTGTCAGTGGGTCTCTACAGAGCGTACCATAGCGAGGCGGCCCTGTCCAACATGTACCCCTGATTGTGGTGTGTATTTTGTTAATAGGTTGGTTGCAGCTGAGTGTCTCTCTTAGATTATGCCACGCATGCTACACACAGTAGCCTCCGTGCTGTTTGAATCCATAATATTCTTATTGTGGACAACTTTCGGTAAGATGCCCATTGGATGGTATCAAGTAAAGATGCTATCGACACGAAGTAGGGCTAACGATAATAACATGGCGGAAGAGCAGCGGAAGGCCTCTGTAACTGGGTCTGTCCCTAAGAGATGTTATTTACAAACAACAAAGGACAATGTTTCGACCCGAGCCTCCTCTTTCTGTGCAGCAGATCGATGGAGGCCAAGGAGGGATCTATACTAGATGGGGATGTTTTCCTTGGCTAAGTGAGGGTCAGCTTTCCAGGAGCTTTGTAAACAGACTGGAGCATTCATGATTCAATATCTTGCTAAATAAACACACCATCGCCTGTCCATGTATGACGTTTGATATCTACTTTGAACCCCAAGATATGTACTTGTCCCAGTCTATAACGTGTACATTAAACCCTCTGTAAGGTCTACATAGACACGTGTACATATTCAAAATGGTCCACGGTGCTGCAATTTTCCAATAGCATCTTGCATACAAATACTACACTAAGTATTCTATGCTATATTAAGTAGGCTATAAATACATTAAAGTTCTACGAAGTTTATAGTTTATTTGAAATTTCAGTCTGTAGTGTACTAGGGGCTGGTTTCGCAGACAAACGTTAAGCATAGTCCATTTATAGACCATTTTCTGGTTCCAAGTAGAACCCTTTTGGGTTTCATGTAGAATCCTCAATGGAATGGGTTCTAACTGAAACAAAAAAGGTATCTTCAAAGGGTTCTCCAGTGGGAACAGCTGAAGACCCCTTTAACGTTCAAGATAGCACCTATTTTCTGAAAAAAAGTGTTTTACCTACAGTAAACACAATTATTGAAATTGTACTTCAATAAGTTTAAGTTGTAATTTGTATTTTCATTCCAAATACACTTGGAGTAAATTTTAAGATAATTGTGTTTATTTAAATAAAACTGTGCTGCTTGTTACTGATTGAAGGGCCAGTTTTGCTGGTACAGATTAAGCCTAAACTAGGACAAAAATTCAAGGTTTTCTTTTTTAAATTCATACAAATGAAAACTACATAAAAATAAATCTACTTAAGAAGTTTTCAAAGTATATTTGTTTTGCTCTTTTACTATTTAATAACCAAATAATTTGGGGTTGGGGTGCTCAGACTTTCTTCATGATACATGCACTACTAGAATATTTCAAGGGAAAAACCTATGAAAATGGAGGAAGGGGCGTGACACAAACTACATATCTGCCCACAAACAGTATACTCACAATCACATTTACAAGTGACATGTTATACAGTGTCAGCTGCCTTACATTAATAATTTCTAACTGGTGGTCAGAGACAATCGAACTTCATCCCCAGGCAATTGCCCATAGCAAAGAATTGTTTTGGAAGGAGATTAGAGAAAATCCAACTAATTTCCTGATGCACTGCTCTCATTGGCCGTGTTTGAAAGTATCAGAATGACTGCAGGCGAACGGCTGCATCATAAATAACTAATCATTATTATTAGTAGAGAAGTCAGTCACAATTTACCCATGCTACATTGCAGACTATTGCCACACATTCACATTCTCTCCCTCTGTAACTGTACCAAAGAGTTTGGCTAATGACTTCATAGATTTTTTCATGGTATCCACTTTCAAATCATGTAAAATGTGAGAACAAAGTGTTTGTTTCACATTTACACATTTCTATTGTGTTTTTGTAATTTAATGTTGTGTGTGCTTGTCCTTGAATGATGGGTCTTTCTTATCACTGTAGTCGACTTGTCTTTGTAGCGCTACACAGCTGTATCATGGCTGTAAGTGATGCAGTAAATGTCAGTGACGTCACACTCTCACTCAGTCTTAGTTTCCCTCTGAGAGAGCACAGGTTTTGCATTGAGTGGCTTCCCACTGAGCAGCCTATTTTTGAAGAGTAGCTGTCTATGTTGTCTAAGGTAACTCACTTCTTTCCTTTTTAGAAATGTATTTAGATAAATTACGAAATTACGATAAATTACTCATTATAACATTGTTGGTGGTAATACTGATGTTATATGGATACAGTCTTCTCAGTCAGGACTCGGGAGATGAGATCATAGCATGGCTACATTAGGCAGTGTCTGGTTCTCCAGTTTGCTGATCACTGCAGTGTTTATACAATGTGTGCATAATCACACCATGTAATCTATAAGTAGAATCAATGTCCAGCCTCACGTAGACATACATTTCCAGGTTTAAAAGCAAGTGGTTTTGTTGACAAAGGGCACAAACTGAAACATGACAGGATATAGTACACAATTTTCAGGGACCCATTTTGGCTCAACACCACCACTTTCACAACCAGAGGCCAGATATCACTGAATTCATCTTCAGTTTAAGGAAATATAGTTATAATAATACATATTGTCAACAATGTAAGCCACCCCCACTGCTTTAGTATAAAGATTAGGCTTGCAAAAATCCAGTAACTTTCCCCGAAAACCAGTTCTCCAGAATTAAAACAACGACTGGTCAATTCCAGCATATTCTCAACTGATTTCTTGAATTTTTTGGGCTAAGGGGGTAATTTGGGGAAAAAGCACAGGATTTGTGCAGCCCGAATGAATATTTTACTATTGATTTCAACAATAATCTGTGAGTATATATCATGCTGAAAACATAAAGAAGATTCACCATAAGTCCTGCTATTGGATCAATTTGCCAACCATCTGGCATTATTCAACGCCTCTTAATGTGACTGAAGAGCTGGCCTATGTTATAGTTCTGCCATCACCAAGACAATTGCCAATTCACACAATGAAAGAAACACCACAACAGCTGTTAGTTCATCAACATGCCATGGCATGATTCAAGCCTATAGAGACATGCTGTATGCAGACCTATTGCTTTCAGTCGCACTGGGAGAATGCATGTTTATCACTGAGATATTTTAGCGGGTGAGGTCCTTTTACGGGGGATAATTCTCCATCAGAATCTTCTGCTTCCCACACGTTTGTTCCATACTCAGCCTCTGCACCAATCTGTCAGGGCAATCTGTTCGTTGGGTTGCCTTGCCCAAAGTGTGATCAAATAGCCTGAATCACCAGAAAGGAGTCATTCATAAACGTAATAATTGCTTTGTTTATTTGGGCATGAATGGCTTGAATGTATCAAATGATGTATTCCCTTACCCAGGGCAGACAAAGGAATATTGGAAGACTGAGCATTATCCAATGGGAAGTAGGAGGCTGAGTTATATTGTGAAAGCACTAGTCTATAGCACACAAACACAGTGAGTACAACAGCACTCCAGCTTTATCTACCGTGTTATTATGCTATGCTTAATGTACCTTACAAACCTACAGTATGCTGTGCTCTTAACAGTTTAAAACCTTCCGAAACAGTATCTTGTCATTACAGTCAAACCACTGATTGGACACATCTACAGCCATGGCTTTGCAAAAGTCAGTCTCTCCTCGTAAAATCCCGACGGGGACTGTAAAACCATCGTTTTGCCTAACATCCGCATAGCACCATTCCCCATCGCCAAAGGGGCGTTCTGTTATTGCTGAGCCAATCACCCGCTAAGTGTTTGCTGGCCCCTATTTGCCTGCCGCTAATCTGCCAGCTCCCCGATGTATCCTCTAAATCTGCCTCGCTCCTGAGCTGCCATCACATGACGACGCAGGGAGAATCCCAAGGATACCTCCCGGATCAGGCAGAGCCCAGGGTTTCCATGGAGATGTGAGTGAGGAGACGTGGATGGGCTAATGATGGTGTTGTCTCCACTCTCGTTGAGCTGGCAATTGGCCAGCGTCATTTAAACTTTGAGATGACCCTTACAGCGAGAGCAGCCAAAGATGGCTTAGGCTTCGTTGTCTAGATACACCCATTGTCTATTACACGTACATGCTTTGCATGTGTGTCGTCATGTGTACAAGTGAGAATGATCAGCCCTTAAAATGTACCACAGCTTTTCAGAATATTTGATGCTTGAATTGAATCGAACGTTTCACTGGGCTTTTAAAGTGTAAAGTCTTATTGGCCAGAATTGACAACATGATAGAATGGAAGACTTAAATAATCAGGTCAAGTGGTGAGGGATGTGAGAAGTGAAAAAAACTCAGAAAGACCCCAGTCCCTGAGAGGCGGGAGTGAGAACGAGTAACATGCGAAGTTACGGCTAGCAAACAGAAACACTTAGTCCCCCGTTATCGAGCAGCGCAGATGTGCACAGCCTCTTCCCAGCACTCCCCTCAGCCACATCCATCATAGAAGTGCACCTTGGGAGACTGAGAGGATGGCACCAGCGCCAAGCCCACCATCTGCCGTCATTTAGAAATAAATGACAGCCCAAACCTAGGGGGAGCATTCCATCCGCCTGTCTGGTTCTGTTGCCAGCCCCCGTTGTGGTGACAGATCCTCCCAACCTTCGCTTCCAAAATCGATGTCTGAGACCCTGGCTGTCAGAATGGAGTGCACCTTGGAGAGAAAGTCTGACTGGCTTTGGTCAGTTGAGCACAGTCTTTTCCTCTGGAGGGTGGGCAATTTGAACAGCTGCACTGCCACTGATACAACAACCACTTTGTAGAGGTGCTCACTTATAAGCCTTACAATAGGTTGTTTATCCTAGCTATACTCAGTGGTGGGAAAAGTTCCCACTTTATTAAGCAAACCAGACGGCACGATTTTCTTGCGGTCAGACAGGAGCGCACTCGTTTGACAAGAAAGCGTTTGATCAGTGCATTAATTTTACTCCCCTTTTACTGTCCTGCTAAGCATTTGCAATGGGTGTCAGGAAAAATGTGGGTGGCACAAAGTACACAATTTTCTTAAGTATTGTGGTGAAGTGACAGATACCCAATACAACGACTTCAGTAATGCTTCACACCACTGACTATCCATCTAAGGAGCTGTACATAAGACTGTAAGGAACATTGTGGAATACATTATTGCTCAAGGAACATGCTATGCTACATGGGACCAGCACAAGAGTTCTACTCCGCATACGTTTCCACACTGACGTTAGGCCACCTAGCTGCTAAGCCAGAGCTGTCTGCTGATGGGAGGCTGGCTTTATTAATTTCATGGGTTTAGAAATGAGCCATGGTGATAAGGCTATCGCTCCCCTTTTCTGGGGCTGGCGGGGGCGTAATTAAACGGATAGCCGAAGATGATGAGGCAGTGGTCTGGAAAGCCTGTGGAATATGAGGGCGGAATCTTCGGCTCGTTTACGCAGGCGGATGATTAGATTGGCGCTTAATTGCCGCCGATCCTATTTTTAGGTGGTCTGCTCGCTTGAGGCTTCTACCCACTCCATCATCCGAGCAATCAAGGTCAAACCTATTTGCCCCTACTCCATTGTCTGGGAGGTTAAGGCTGTTTCAAAGGGACAGGTGTGAGCGATATGGAGAGAAGGTGCCCAAGAATCTCCACCCACCCCCCTTCCTCACTTCTCTACAGAGATGTCTTTGAGATTGGGGTCAAGAGTGGGTGGACTGCAGCCTAATGGAAGAATCCAGGATGATGGTTGGAAATGGCACGGCAGTGCCAATTGAACTTAGAGCACCCCCAAACTCCAGACAAATTATCTATAGCAGAACTACCTGTCAGTGTTATTTATCGACCTCTGTTTGAACAGGTTAACACCTCTCTTGGTTTTGGTATGAGTCTCGATACCCCAAAACTGGAATGGGCCTAGTCAGAATCCCCTCTGGTTTCCCATCAAAAACCCTGTGCCCTCTTTTACAAACTAAAAACATTTTCCTATTGGGTTGTAGAAATATTTTTTGTAAACCTAGTCTACATTGTTTTTATTTTAGAACTATATCGCAAGTTTTGCATTATCCACATTTTTCTGATACTTCTATGTATATCCTCATTCCCAGGCCAATTCCCATTCAAAATAACCAGATATATTCCATTTTATGTTCATAGACAGTCCAGTGGAATTCTAGCTCTAACAATAAAAGAAGACATTATCGAGCTACTTCTTGTTGCAGAATCAAAATAACATTAACTACCAGCTCGGGTGCTGAAACACCTCTCCAGGCCAAAGAACAGAGCAAAAGGTTGCTTGTGTACTGGAGCCTCACAAAAGCACTTAGTTGCAGGGAAACCTAAGGTCTGGGTTGTTATAATGAAAGAAATTGTTTTGATAAATGATCCCCCTGGCATCGGCGCATCTGAGACTGCAAAATGGAGATGGATAACTAGATAAAGGGCAACAGTGGACGCCATTGGTATTTGTTATTAAAACAAATGGATGAGAGGGTCCTGTGCAAAAAGACATCAGGCAGAAGCAGAGAGGACAATTGGATAAGACGGATTTGAAAACGTGCCGTTAATTTCCATGTCTCACACTTGCACTGTCTGCCTGAACGGCCATGGACTCTGCACTGCATGCCATCCTCCAAAAGGCGCTCTAAAACGCTAAAGCCGTCCATAAAACCATAATCCCGGCTCTGCAGACACAGAAGACAATAGAGCCTTATCGCTTTGGGTGACACACTGTGTGTTTCCCAGCATCCTCCGGGCTTATCGCGCCACGGCACCCAGCGTCTCGTCCCATTATCCCAAGCACCGGGGAAACCCTTAGAGCCAGAGAATGAGCCGACTTGTCAGACAGCAGAACAAAGACTCTGTAGAGCCATGGATTAGAGACAGAGAGAGAGAGAGTGAGAGAGATTCAACGAGAGAGAGAGAGCGGTACAGGGCAGGAAAAGTCAGAGGGGAAGTAGAAACGGTTGGCTGGAATACCCTCGCTCTTCTGAATGGTTGGCTACTTATACCAATTCACTTAGGTCTGCCCGCTATAGCTTCTATCCTTCAGTGAACGATGTTGAGGCCCAAAAATAAAAACTTGGTCACCACCAAGGAAACATCTGATTCCGTTAGACATTATTTACTGATACGTGTGGTCTAAGGGGAGTCTGAAACATGCTATGATTAGAATCCCTGCATTCAATAATAAGAATAATATGATCTGAATTAGAAGGCTGCATGCAAAGGTGTAGAGACATAGACATGTAGATTAAACCTAGCCAGCATTCATGACTATATTTACATGTATGTCACTAGAGAAATAGTTGCTGTTAGCAATACTAGCCTTAGTATTTACACTAGTCGTTACTAGTACTGTAATTAGCTTGCCAAAGCAGTGAATAGGCCACCCAAAGGCAGAAGTAAATTAAACTGAGCCTCAGCTTACTCTGCCTAATGTTTATGTGGTTTGTTTTTTGCTCCAGTCTCCTGTATACACATGCAGTTCTTCATCGTGGCCATTTCCTCCCTGCTCAGGTCATTTAAAAAATGCTTGCTTGCTTGCTTTTTGTGAAGGTGTGGCATACCTGCAAGACTAAACAGAGGTATGAAGATGATGGCCCTAACCCAGGTCCAGGTTTAGAAGGTCTAGTTAACGTGCTCTTTCTCTAATTCCCCACTGCCTAAGGACCGATCCTATGGACACCATATGTATTTCACTTCTGATATCCATCTGACTATTTAGTGTTTCGGAAAGTGAATGTCTTGCAGCCATATTTTGTTAATGCTAGTGTTGCGGAAAGGACCTCCCAGAGAGAGAGAGAAATAAACCCATTTTGGTTTATGTCACGGCTACCTCAACTGCACGTGTGAGGATGTACATTGCCGAAATAGTAATGTACTGTATATAAGATAAAATATTGCTTGGACTATAATAATGAGTAGACTAGTTGCACCTAAAAGATATTTCTAGTAATTAATGTCAACAATAAAATTGCATGCAACAAACATAAAAAGAAGAGCTAGCATTAGCCAAGGGCAAGTTGAGGTAGCATTAGCCAAAGGCAAGTAGAGCTAGCATTATAGCATTAGTCGAGGGCAAGCAAACAACATAGAGAACAGATCTACACATTACACAGTAACCTGCCCTCATAAATAGTGCACCCAATCTTATCCTGGAAGCATTTCCAGCAGTTATTCAATTGAACGCACAACATCCTAAGATAGAAACAATATGTCAAATGCCCTGCTTGGTTGCCAGGGCTGATGATTGACACTGATGCCTAATATAGTTTAAAGTACTAGACATTTTTTACAGGGAGAGAGTTGCCTAGACTAGGGGGGAAACTGAAAGCAAACTCTCCCTTTATATCTTCTGAAATCATTCAGAGAATACTGGGCAGACCAGCCCTATTGTTGCTGAAAGTAGCAACAGTCTTTAATCAATCAGACAAACAAGCAAACATTCAGTCAATCAAACAGGACAAAAGAGAGGACACTGCATTTTTGCAAGGAAGAGTGGTTGCAGAGATGTCCCTCTCCCATCCAGAAATACCCGCATTCACATACATACACCTGGACACCTACGCCCGTAAAATAGCCTCCCAATATTGCCGAAACACTGAGGCGCAGACGAGCACGCACGCCATCCCAACATCCCACACTTCATTACATGCCCGGCCAACCTTGACTAGAGTAAATCGATGCAGGATAATAGCCAGCAGACGCCCCCCCAACCCCCC
>JACXGI010011613.1:8314-24688 GCA_016801175.1 Esox masquinongy | reverse complement strand
AAAGTTCCACAAACCTAATTTCACCCAAAATAAACTAAATTATTTGGTACTGTTTTGATGTCAAAGCATATCAATCACACAGATGAGTAGTGCTTGGAAGCTTTCTATAACTGTTAAAAGTTAGTGCAAATATTCCAACAGTGAGATGTGTGGGATTAATCTGCAAAAAGGTTTGTTTTTGGAAGACATGTCAACCTTTAGATGTTTTCGTCATAGATCTGAATTGTTTGATGCTACCACCAGCCCTCCAAATCAAAAGTGAGGTTAATTAGATACTGTAGACAGACAGGTATGAAACAGACAGTTGAGTGCAACAAGCAAAACTTGGAATTAATGTTGGGTTACTATTTGTGGGTTACTATAAGTGATCCAGTCATCAAGAAAATGATCTAAGATATTGGATACTATTATTGTTGCTATAATTCATTACTTGAACACCCTCTCCTCCCTCCACATGGCATGTAGCTAAATGTCTAAGGGGAAGAGTAGCGGCCGTAGAACAGAATGCTCTGGGTGGGGTTGTGGCGGATGAAGAACAGGAAGGGGTGGTCAGCAATGAATGTAGCCCAATTTAGTATTAGACATTGAAATTCCACCTTAATTCCAGTCGCAGCTGATGCCTCTGTGCCCTCTTCATTGACCTCCACAAAGGCCTTGTGCACCACCTTCGACAGAACCAGGTCGTTGTTGGACGACATGCCTGAGAAGTCACTCTTGGTTTTATCGAAGGCGTCTATCATGCCCATGCTGACCAGCGTCTCCCCAAGTTCCAGGTTCTCCTCCAGTTTGAACTTGGGCAGGCCCACCTCAACCTGCTCCACTTTCATCTTGTCAGGCTTGGTCCACTCCACAAAGTTTTTGAAGGTCAGCTGCTTCTCCAGCTAAGTTGAAGAAAACATGGCACAAATATTCAGACTAACCTGGACAGCTGAACAATAAGGGATTCAGTGTAATGGGGTTTGAACTCTGTTAACCCAAACCGTGATGTATCAGGCTTCAGACTCATTAACGGACATTTCAGTCTGATTTCAAAGCAAGCTAATCTTATAATCATTCCTTTACAAACATCCCCATGAAAAGCCAGTACAGATGTTACCTGAATGCCATGCAGTTACCTGTGCACAGTAGACAACATCCATCCTGTTTATAAGTGGGATTGAAAGGGAGTCCTACCTTCTCCAGTCCAGTGGTGTCATCCTCAATGTCATTAGGAAGTATGATGAGCATGCTCAGTTGTTTCCCTTTGTAGGGCAACTCCAGAATCTGACAGTTGACCTCTGGGATGAAAGTCAGGGGGAAATAGTCCTTCTGGCGCATCATTTTCACTGGCTTACTCTCATCCTGCACCCGAAAAAGTAAATGATGGTCATATTACTAGTTGTCAACAGTTGCCTTTTGAGAAATGTGTGACTAAATGGGATATTCACTGTTGTGACAGAATGTTACTCTTAATAGTCTCAGAAGTCATTGATGCGGTCAAAACTCAGTGTCTGCTATTCTAGGTTCATCTGTGAGTTTTCCCAAAATTTAACAAAGCATAATAACCTATTCAGCAAACCAATACAATGTGTACTCAAATTTTATTACAAGCTTGCACCAGAGTATGGAATCAGTATATGAAAAAGATTTGCAAAAACACAAGATCTTTAACAGTATGGAACAAAAGATGTTATTTCCCCTCCCTAAATATCCTACACAATCTCTAGGGCAGCGGCTGATAAAGCCTGACATATTTTGAAGAGTCGGTTCAGCTTTTCTGCGGTTGGAGGTTATGACTCCCCCACCCCTATCTGTCTATTTGCAAACTTAAGAGCAAACTTTCGTTGAACTTTTCCAAGGGTCATTAGTATACGCCTTCACATATACTTTTCATACAGTTTTCAATACAAAAATTGTTCTATATAGTTTCCCATTAGAACTAATTTTTTCCACTTCAATACCCATCTATCTAAATATTATATTCATTTACCCTGGTGAAGGAAAGACCATGAAATACCTCAAAATGAAAACAATGTAAAAAATGTTTTATCATTACGTGCACAGTATGTATTGCTCAACCTTCTTCTCAAGGCAGTTGTAGTGTAATTAGTTCAGTTTAACAGTGCAGTCCATCCTCAGCACATCACCATTTGTCAATGTATTAAAAGTATTGATATTGTATTATCAATTATGAGTGGTTCAGCGAACGTCAGCTCTTATCTTTCAGAGAGTCGTCTAAAGACTCACAATGACTCTTTACTAGTAAAGTACCTAAACATTCATTCCATAAACAAGACACATTCACAAAAAACAGTAGACAGATCATGTCAGGAAAACATTCTGTATTTTATGTTTGTTGAGAGACAGTACCTTGTTCAGTTTGAACATGGCATCTGTGGTGCTGGTCTGAAAGAATATCCTTTCCCAGTTGCTCTTGAAGTAGATGGTGTTTACCAAGACCAGACTGGTCATTTCATCAACAATCCCCTTTGGCAACAGATCCTTGATTCTCTCTACAAAAGTGAGAACAGATAAAAGGGAATTGACAGTGAATTTGGAAACAAGATATAACAACAAACAAACAGATCATGGAAAGCTAATGGATTTAACATCTATACAAAACACATCAATGTTACCAAGGTATATCAAGGTAGTCAGTTTTTCATTTTTATACAAAAAGTAAGAATATTAAAAATGAAATTTATCAGTGAAAAATATCAGGAAAACATCCAGTAACTGTTTATATATGTAGTTAATGCTCATAAAATATCTAGTCAGTCACCTGCAGTCTGCTTCTCCACCCAGGTGTTGATGTTCTGTCTAGCAGTCTCTGCATTGGACTTGAAGTCTACAGCCTCCAACTCTGCATTGTAGTGCTTCTTGGTGTCGTGGAGGAAAGTCTGTCATATTAACCAGAGACACTGCTGTCAAAACGAAATATCTTTCCTTTTCAACCCCTATGAACCTAAAGTGTCTATTGTAGTTAATGTACAGCATAGCATGGTGGCAAGCATAATTTTGCTGACACCATACTTCATAATTACAATTTTACTGTGTTTGAAAGTGTACACCATTTCCTTATGGATTTAAGTTCATTAGGGTCAATTCAAGTTCCTGTTGAGCAAAATTGACATCTCAGATGCCCACTTACTCCACCCACTGTGTAAAGAAAATGGGCCTTATCCTAATACACTAATTAATTATCAGAATCATGTTGAGCAAAACAACTTACTCATATTTGACTTATGGTGTAAATGAGAGGGCTTTACCTTAAAAAACTGGTAAGACTGTTCTCCGTACAGGCGATTGGCTGTTATCAGCTTGTACAGAGATTCTTCCTTGTTCAGTTCACTCATGAGCTTGCTGAAGCCTTCATGGACTTTTATGTTATCTTTATGGAAGTGCAGGACCTACAGACAAAACCAGATGACATTTACACTAAAAGTAACCTTCCTTTGGAATTCATGACATGCTAACCATAGATATAAAGCATATAAAGCAGTTCCATTATCTATGATACTAACGTATCCAAAACACAAAACCTATGTTTTCAGGAAAGGTGTCTAAAAGAATATTCATCCAAACAGCATTTTGACATTCGGCGCTATTAGAAGTTGCTCCAAGTTTTAATATGCAGTGGACTTATACTGTAAAGCCACACTACTTATATTACACTACAGTATACAATTACTAGTAGGTACTGTACCTGCTCAACAGTGTTTATCGATAGAGATGCATGATAATGTAATTCATTAAATATACAAGAGAGTATATAATACAAGAATAACAACAGTAACAATAACAATGGTAGCTAGCATATCAGCACTATTTAATGAGGTACTGTATAGATATGTTTTAACACAGAGAGTATGTGTCTGTCAGACCAGGTCAAGTTTTCAGCAGGCTAATGGCTTGCAGAGCGAGCAAACTCTTAGTAACACACTATGCTTCAAATTAAAATGATCTAGTAGAGGATTAAATGCTAGCGTATAATTAAATTGGTGTTTTTTCTTATCTTGCATGTTCTCTTAAAAACAACTTGATTGTAGTAATACAACAAATAGAAAGCATGAGCAAAAAATCGTTTCATAAGGTGCGAATAGCAACAGATGTTTTAAGTTGTTTTTCTCTTAAAGTGGACATATGGCCATATGTAAGATTTTTTATGTTCTACTAACATACATACAAGCACAAATGACCAGAATACATCTGCAGTTATTGTTTCAAATATTTTTTTTCTTATAGAATTGTTTGTAGAGTGCCTGAGATATTGCCCATTTAAACTTATTCGCCGGTCCGTTTATCTGTTTACATTGATGTGTAGTCTCCTCATACATGCTTTAGAGCAGGGGTACTCAACTTTAGAAACAGGATTCTACACAGTGTCCCTTTAAGTCTGCCAGGTGCTATTCTGAGCTACTTTGATGAAAAATGAATAAAGAAAACACAAAAAAATTATTTGCTAAAATACCACTAGTGTGCGTTAACATGTTGGAATTCACCCAGAATTGAAGTAAGGATGAATAAGGAAAGTTAAGACATTGATTACAATCTTATAACAGACAGATTTAAAAATAGATGAAGTATAGCCTGAAGTATACAGACATCATTCCTGTAATTCAATAAATTGAGGCTGACTCAGGAAGCATTTTGTTGAAAATTTCGATGACACCGATGGCAAGGATCGATCAAATCGGTAATGTGGGGAATGCTCATCATGCTCGACAGTACACCAACTACACAAACCCAAGTAGCCAACCAGTTTGTTGGTGTAACGGTGAACATTATGTTTATGTACAACTAAACAATGCATTTGAGAATAAAGATTTTTCACTACAACAAGCTATTTACAGCATGTTCACTATGTTTTATGTTCACAGTTAAAAGGTCAACAACTGCTAAGTATTGTTGGATATGAAAGATAATCCTGTTTGACAATGTTGTTTCAATCAGACCCTAAGAATTTGTCACACTCACCTCTGACATCTGAGTCGCTGTGTTTCCCCTGGCCCCCAGAAACACCATGGCCAGAGCAGAGGAGATGCTGAGGGGGGAGTAGAAGACATTGCCTGTTTTGGTTTTCTCTGTGATCTTCTTGAACAAATCCAGGGAGAAGCTGGTGTTGGCCAAAGACACTGACGTCATTTTCAATCGTAGGAGATGCAGACAGGCAGAGCTTCTGAAGAAAGTTTAAGAAGTTGAGTGTCAATGGTTCTATCATAACGAACGGATTCTACAACTTCAGTGTAAGAACCACTGAGCTAGCCACTCACTTTTGTTGCCAGCGGTTTAGACATTAATGCCTTTGTGTTGTGTTATTTTGAGGGGACAGCAAATTTACACTGTTATACAAGCTGTACACTCACTACTTTACATTGTAGCAAAGTGTCATTTCTTCAGTGTTGTCACATGAAAAGATATAATCAAATATTTACGAAAATGTGAGGGGTGTACTCACTTTTGTGAGATACTGTATATATGATCTGTAATGTTACATGTAGGGTATTGTGATGTCCAGGTACTGTAGCAAAGCAAATAACAACCAATGTTTTGTTAAATCACTAAAAAATTTAAAAGAACTAGCTTATTGAATCTTCACCGGAAAGCAGTCACCTGTTGGCATGGATAAGTCAATGAAGTTGGAAATCCCACCGGTTTGACTACATTAAATGATGGACACTTGCATTTTTGCAGCTATGGGAGTGACTAGCAAGAAGACAGCATCTCCCAAAAACAATATCTAGCCCCTAAGCGTGATCTGAGGGGGACTAGATATATGGCTACTACCATATTGATAAAACCTATTCAAGGGTTTCTGAACAGGGCCAAGTTATTAGACAAGCTCTACACGCTCTATCTCTTACAGGCATTTTTCTTGGACTGGCAAACAAAGTTAGAGAGAGAGAAACAGAGCTGGTTACTAAATAATCACTGAGCAAACAGAATCCCCTCTACAACCAGTAGGCCTAATAGTTAAAATCCTCCTGGATGATTTCAATCATGACAACTTTCACATGATCCTTTACACCCTTTTCAGACTGCAAACGCAAACAGACCCTCTGATGCTGCTGAAAAAATGAAGGCGAAAGAGTGACAACGCCTTGTGTCTGAATAGCACTACTGGGCAAAATGTTGAGTGATTAACCGTTTGTCGACGCAAGTGTCAAGAAAGCTTCGATTGCCTATCCCGTAGGTCTATGTATGCCTATCCAGTTTAAGGTCTAACAACCACGTTTTTTTCAATGCATTACAGTCGATGAGGAAGAAAAACATCAACTATTATGAATACATTGTCAATGTGAATCCATACTATTTAAGGTGTATCTTGTTATTTGTTAAACCAAATGTAAATCCTGAACAATGTAGTTCAAAGGGGGTGAATACTTACGAAATAACTCTATTTTAGTTCTAACACACCGGTATTTTCCTGCTTATAAAACTCAAAGACGATCGCCTTCCCAAAATCTCGCACCGCCTCTGTGTGTGGGTATGGTAACACATACTTTTCCCGTCATACGTTAAAACCAGAGAAATGCAGCAGCGAATGTGTGGGTAGGAGGAAACTTTATCATACTGGCAGTGTTGCCAGATGGGGAGGTTTCTGCAAAATGGGCTATTTAAAGGGGCTAGGGTGGGTCGAGTTACAGATGGGGTTGTACTGTATAAAAAAAATAGCGTTTGAGCCGTTTTTGTGGAGTATGCGGGTTTAGCTGTTTACTGTAAAAAATCTGGCAACCTTGTACACAGGATAAGCTCCTAGCAGCAGGATAAGATTTGTTTTTTTCAAAATAAAAGCCACCTTTGAAATGCATTGCAATGTGTTTAATTCAGTAAAATTGTGAAGCAAGTTATGTTTTTCTTAAAGCAAAAGCATAATGTTTAGAATCAAATATATTTTATATATATACATTAAAAGAATTAAGAAGAATATTGGAACAGAGAATGTACAGACCGGATTGTAACCTATTTTGCCATATAATTAAAAAAAAAACTAGACATTGTGTCGTGGAACATGACATACGGCCTATGCAAATTGCCTTATAAAAAATTCCCCATGAATTGAAACTCTATATGGATTCTTTATTCCCTAGTGAGTAATTCTAGAATTCCATGTTCTACGGCACAACATATATGTTTTTTAATAAGGCAATTTGCATAGGCCAAATTCAGGTATAGAGTCTTGCACTGGAGCCAATGGAGTGGGTGGCTAAGAAAGTACTGCTGGCTATACCCTGTATTTTCCCCCATGAATTGACACTCTATAAGGATTCTTTATACCGTAGTGAGTAATGCCATGTTCCATAGCACAACATCTAGTTTTTTTTATAAGGCAATTTGCATAGGCCAAATTCAGGTATATATTCTTGCACATTTCATGCTTTAATATTGTGGTTTAAATTTAAATTGCTTTTAAACCTATATAATTCTTCTATTATTTGCCCTTTGTATTCATTAGAAAAAATGTCCTATCTTTACACTTTACCATCTATAGAACAAATTATACACTAAATATTGACATTAGAACATTTATTCTGAAGGTTTCCTCATTTCCACGAGGTCTTCCCCGGGACAGAAAGTACAGGGTTTTGAATGTACTTGAGGACAATTTTGATGTACATGCTAGCGGCCTACACGTCCACACTGTCATAATGAGTAATCGGAATTATAGATGAATAGATCAGGGTTTATATTTTTTTATTTTTGGTCAATTTGAGATCCGGTGCTATTCATAAAACATCCCAGGCCTAACGACGCCACTGCACCCAAGCATGTCAGAATAATTCAATACAACGGAATAACGCCTAACTACATCCAATCCGCATATTTTTTTTAAACGTTTCAGATGACCAGTAGAATCACAGATTTTGTTCAAGAAGAGCTCGAGAGATAGACAAAAATGACTAGGTTTAGGGTAATAGATTAGGGTATGTTCAGTCCCCAAATACATTATATATGCAATATACCAGTATTCTTCACAAATGTTGGCCCCCAACCTTTTCAGTGGCCCCCAACCTTTCAGTGGCCCCCAACCTTTTTCAGTTACTGTACCCCCCAAAAGATTTTGCACTGCTTGGAGTACCCCTGAAGTACCCCCTCATGTTAATTTCACTAGTAAGCCTATGGTGTCATGAGTGTTTTCAAGTACCTCCTGTGGAGAGGCCAAGTACCCCCAGGGGTCCTAGTACCCCTTGTTGGGAACCACTGCATTAGGGGCTTCACAGACGGCCACCAGGGGCCATCTGCGGCCCGGGGGCCTCGCAATGAAGAACACTGCAATTTACAGTGTAAAAATATACAATTAGCATATTTATATCGATATATGAACGTAAAGACCCTGGATGAGTGCAAGCAGCAAAGCCAAGTAGCCTATAGCCAAAAGGAAGTCGAGAGAGGAGGATAAATGATGTGGCGTCAAGGCAAGGTTGGAGAAAAAAACAACGTGACAAGGCTGTAATTTATACAGCACTGATGCATTTTTAATGCAAGTCAAATTAACAAAAACATAGTATAACAAAGAAAATAGACTACAATAATATTTACAGTGATTAATTATAAAGCTTGATGAGTGATTTCATATTTTTTTGTGATTCCTAGATCTTCTAATAAACATGTTTTTTAGGCTGAATGGCTATATGTTTTCGGGTGGCTCAGACATAATGAAGAGAGGATATTCTCTGTATGCTAGAAGCATTGTGGAGCCAATGTGTTTGGGGGCTTAGTAAAAAAAGCAGAAACTATAGTCTGGATGCACTTAAATCCAATATAATGTCTACTAGTCCTAGACAGTCAGAGAATGAATAAAAACACAAGGGTAAAAACCTATATATGTTAAAAAAATATCAAATATGTAACATGTTAATATGTAATGAATACATACAGTATCTCACAAAAGTGAGTACCTCCCTCACATTTTTGCAAATATTTGATTATATCTTTTCATGTGAAAACAATGAAGAAATGACACTTTGCTACAATGTGAAGTAGTGAGTGTACAGCTTGTATAAGTGTAAATTTGCTGTCCCCTCAAAATAACTCAACACACAGCCATCAATGTCCAAACTGCTGTCAACAAAAGTGAGTACACCCCTAAGGGAAAATGTTCAAATTGGGCCCAATTAGCCATTTTCCCTCCCCGGTGTCATGTGAATCGTAAGTGTTACAAGGTCTCAGGTGTGAATGGGGAGCAGGTGTATTACATTTGGTGTTATCACTCTCACACTCCCTCATACTGGTCACTGGAAGTTCAACATGGCACCTCAAGGCAAAGAACTCTCTGAGGATCTGAAAAAAAATTGTTGCTCTACATAAAGATGGCCTAGACTATAAGAAGATTGCCAAGACCCTGAAACTGAGCTGCAACACGGTGGCCAAGACCATACAGCGGTTTAACAGGACAGGTTCCACTCAGAACAGGCCTTGCCATGGTCGAAGAAGTTGAGTGCACGTGTTCAGCGTCATATCCAGAGGTTGTCTTTGGGAAATAGACGTATGAGTGCTGCCAGCATTGCTGCAGAGGTTGAAGAGGTGGGGGGTCAGCCTGTCAGCGTTCAGACCATATTCCGCACAATGCATCAAATTGGTCTGCATGGCTGTCGTCCCAGAAGGAAGCCTCTTCTAAAGATGATGCACAAGAAAGCCCACAAACAGTTTGCTGAAGACAAACAGACCAAGGACATGGATTACTGGAACCATGTCCTGTGGTCTGATGAGACCAAGATAAACTTATTTGGTTCAGATGGTGTCAAGCGTGTGTGGCGGCAACCAGGTGAGAAGTACAAAGACAAGTGTGTCTTGCCTACAGTCAAGCACGGTGGAGGGAGTGTCATGGTCTGGTGCTGCATGAGTGTGGCCGGCACTGGGGAGCTACAGTTCATTAAGGGAACCACGAATGCCAACATGTACTGTGACATACTGAAGCAGAGCATGATCCCCTCCCTTCAGAGACTGGGCCGCAGGGGATTATTCCAACATGATAACGACCCCAAACACACCTCCAAGACGACCACAGCCTTGCTAAAGAAGCTGAGGTATAGGTGATGGACTGGCCAAGAATGTCTCCAGACCTAAACCTCATTGAGCATCTGTGGGCATCCTCAAACGGAAGGTGGAGGAGCGCAAGGTCTCTAACATCCACCAGCTCTGTGATGTCGTCATGGAGGAGTGGAAGAGGACTCCAGTGGCAACCTGTGAAGCTCTGGTGAACTCCATGCCCAAGAGGGTTAATGCAGTTCTGGAAAATAATGATGGCCACACAAAATATTGACACTTTGGGCCCAATTTGGACATTTTCACTTAGGGGTGTACACACATTTGTTGCCAGCGTTTTAGACATTAATGGCTGTGTGTTGAGTTATTTTGAGGGGACAACAAATTTACCACTTTTGTGAGATACTGTATACTGCTTGTATATTTTAGTTGCTGTTTGGGAGGACATTGTAATGTGCATTAGCTACTCAAGTGGACATGGACAACAGGGCAGATTTAAAACTATAATAGTTGTCTTTTTCAAGTGTGTAGCCTGATATTATATGAAGTATCGCAGAGGGGCATCCGGTAGAGCATGGGGAAGTGGGGGTTGGGGTACCACATTTGCCTAATTTTGAGCCAAAAACCCTGCACACAGTAAATGCTGCACATGAAAGAGCATCCAGTATCTAGTTGGTTAACTGCAGTCCGCTCCTCCACCAAAGTCTTGATTTTCTGTCTAGCTTTCTCCTCATTGGATTTGAATGATGTGGTATGACTATAGCATCAATAGTGTCCTGAAATGCCAGTGTGTTCACTAGCATTTTTTGCTGACAAAGAGTATACTATTATTTTATTAATAAAGTATATATATATGTGTATATATAGGGTTATATATACATTTTATATTTAAGGGTCAATTCAGAATCATGCTGACAAAATACCTTTATGAAGCTCACCATAACACACTGATTACCTTCAGAAATGACAGTTATATTAACAGTAGTGCTCTGTCAAAAAGACAGGAGAAATGTGTGAGAATAGTACTCAGCCAATTATTGTAACTGTATAAGCATTTGTCCCATGTTGGACATTCTCCATAATCTGTAGACACTTCTGTTCAAAGAATGATTGTGTAGAAGAACACAGGAAAGCATTAAATCCAATTCTACCACCAACCGTCCAAATAAAAAGTGAAGCTGATTAGTCAGACAAGAGACATGTTTGTGAATTTGGAATCAATGTTTAGTTTAATTTTTATGGAGTGGTGACGAGGAGCAGAGCTTAGCTTTCACTCCCTAGGTTGCGAGGCAAAGCCACCATCTCCCCCATGACATCAAACAATTAGACGTCATTATTTCCCTGACACAACTCGAGGGATAAAAACCATTGACCAATTAGGGATTCATCTTTGTTTGTGGGAAACATGTTGACAAGAATACAAAGCAACGCCCTCAGGACATCACTCACATGCCGGTAATGTTAATCAGGTAGATCAGGGGTGTCAAAACGGTTCCACGGAGGGCCGAGTGTCTGCAGGTTTTTGTTTTTTCCAATAAATTGGTTCTCAGTTCAGACCTAAACAACCAGGTGAGGGTAGAAACTAACCAATTAGTGACCTAATTAATCAATCAAGTACAAGGTGAGAGTGAAAACCCTTGGCCTTCCGTGGAACCGTTTTGACACCTCTGAGCTAGATGGTTGTCCCACTCCTCTAGACAATGGGTTAACATTAGGGGTGCGACGGTACACCTATCCATATCGTACAGTTGGGTACAGGACGTTCAGTTCGGTACGCGTTGTGATCCGAATGAATATAGTCTAGTTTTAACCACACACATTACTTTTTTGTGTGTGACACTATAACTAAGCAACTGAGGTAACCTAAAATATGTATCACAGCCTCGTAAATAAAAACGGCGAACATAAACGTCAAGCCAGAGGTTGAGGACCCTCCCATATCCTTCAGGTCTCCCGTTTGGGAAAGTTTAGGCTATCCATTTAAAGCTCCACTAGGTAGGATTTGTTCAGCAAAAAAACTAATTTTGTCCCCTATAAACATGTTGTGTAAGCTGATGAGGCCCTCAAAAAGTTGTTTAGCAACACAGATAGTTCAGTGCCAGTGAAATGTCAATTTATATATTTTCGAGCCTGCCACTAGTTTCCAGACAATTGTGTTCCAGCAATCCCGTTCCAGCCAATCCCGTGCGTTTGTGAACGCACATTTTACCTGGATGATATATATAGCATAAGTACGGGAGTGATGTTTTCTTACTGTAAGAAACTATAATGGCAGCTAGAGACCAGGATGACAAACTGCCAATTCCTCCCTTGTCTACCACAGCATACACTATGAAAACTGCAAAGAAGCGAAAATAGACTAGCTTTCTATAACTAGCAACCAGGAACCCTAAGCTAACGTTATCAAGGCTAACAATAACATTGAACTCAGAGTTAGCGCTTTTTTTGGAACAGGTAATTCTATTTATCATATTATTATTCTGAACTTCATTCTCTATCGGGCATTGGTGGGGAAACGATTTATGACTGGTAAGTATATGCAAAATGCTGTAATTGTTTTTTTTACTGAGAAAATTCATACCTAGTGCAGCTTTAACTACAGTGGCAATAGGAAAAGTTTATAACTTCTGTAAAAAATTTATAAAAATTTAAAGAAATGTTATGTTTGGCAGGTCTTTTTCCACTGTTCCAAAATCGTACCGAACCATTACTTTTGCGTACCGTTACACCCTTAGCTAACATGTCGCATATTAATATAGTTGCTGTAATTAATTACTTCAGTACCCTTCAATACCCTCCACATTAATGTTCCTAAATGTCTAAGGGGAACAGTAGCGGCCGGAGAACAGAATGTTCTGGGTGGGGTTGTGGCGGATGAAGAAGAGGAAGGGGTGGTCGGCAATGAACGGGGGTATTTTCAGGGCACAGTTAAGCGCCATGATAGCGGCTGTAGCAGCTGATGCCTCTGTGCCCTCCTCATTGACCTCCACAAAGGCCTTGTGCACCACCTTGGACAGAACCAGGTCGTTGTTTGGTGACATGCCTGAGAAGTCGCTCCTGGAGTGGTCGAAGGCATCTATCATGCCCATGCTGGCCAGCGTCTCCTTCAGGTCCAGGCTCTCCTCCAGTTTAAACTTGGGCAGGCTCACCTCAACCTCCACTGTGTTCATGTAGTCAGGCCTGGTCCATTGCACAAAGTTCTCATAAGTCAGCTGTTTCTCCAGCTGTGTTGAGGAAGACACATCGCCACTCTTTAGTCTTACTTGGAAGGCTGACCATGAAGCAATCCATGTTATTGGTTTGTAAAAATCATAGCTATATTCAAAGATCAATATATCAGGCTACAGACGCAATCAAACAAATTTAAGTCAGTCTGATTTCAGAGTGAGCTAACTCTTTAACCAAAAATGACATCACATGGCTCAGTGATGCTGGATCACCCAAAGCTTCTGCCTCTTGTACACACGTACTACTTCTTCCAGCTGACTGATATTACAGAAAACCCTCTCCAACTTTCCCCCTTTCTCTCCTCTCAATATAATATATATTGACCAAAACATTTTTGTCCAATGTTGTTCACTCCGACAATGTTTCAACTGAATGCCATCCTGTGTACAATAGACAACATTCATCCTGTTAATAAGTGAGTGTAAAGGGGAGTCCTACCTTCTCCAGACCAGTGGTGTCGTCCTCAATGTCTTTAGGAAGCATGATAAGCATGCTCAGCTGGTTCCCTTCGTAGGGCAACTCCAGAACGAGGGACCTGGCCTCATAGATCATCATTATGGGGAACTCTGCCTTCTGGTACATAAGTTTTACTGGCTTACTGTCATTCTGCACCCAAGAAAGTAGAAGGTGGTCATTTACTGTAGCAATTGTAAACAAGTGGGCGTTCACATGTTTTGTTATCACTGCTGGGCTGCAGTCATATGCAGTCGAGGCAATGGCTACTGTAAAAAAGAAGTGATTACCACAACCTTAAGTGTACAGTGTTTTTTCTACTATTGGTTAAGTATGTTTTTACCTTGCTAACCCGGTAGTTTTAGTAGAATATACTTAAATAAGATACCATATTAACAATGCAGTCAACCCTCAGCCAAAACCAAGTTGCAAATGCAACAGGAACTTATATTTTATTATCATAGAGAGGATGACAAAGACTAGAGTAAAGGTTTTATGAGAAAGATGAATTAATTAAGTGGTTCAGTAAAAGTCTGCTATTTCCTTTGTAGTTGTTTAAAGAATCACAGTAATTTAAACTTCGGAAAAAGACACTTCCCAGATCATGTCAGGACTGGTTGCTAGCTGTCAAGTTTGTTGAGAAACATTACCTTGTTCAGTCTAAAGTTGGCGTCTCTGGTGCTGGTCTCACTGAACTTCTTCTCCCAGTTGCCCTTGAAGTAGATGACGTTTACCAAGACTAGTTTGGTTATTTGGTCAACAATCCCCTTTGGCAACAGGTCCTTGATTTTCTCTATGAAATACAGTGACCACAGAAATGAGGTTTAGTAACAAAAATCAAGTAGATTCATCATGTAACAAAATGGATGTCAACAATTCCTTCTTCATGTAATCCCTTTAATTTTTACATAAAATTTGAGAATATTTATCAGTAAACATTTTTGTGAAGAATTACCATGAATACTTAGGCTGTTCATATATAATATTAATGCAACTGTGCACATGACAGAGCTTCTAGCATCAAGTCGGTCACCTGTGGTCTGCTTCTCCACCCAGGCGTTGATGTTCTGTCTAGCAGTCTCTGCATTGGACTTGAAGTCTACAGCCTCCAACTCTGCATTGTAGTGCTTCTTAATGGCGGTGACGAAAGTCTATCATATTAACCAGAGACAATAGTGTTAACAGTAAATATCTTAGCTTTATCAAACCTTAAGGACTCATAATAAAAGTGTATAGTCAACAATGATTTTCAGAATCAGAACTGTCTTTATTTGCTAGTGTATATAAAAAAAATATACAGACCCTCATTGAAAATGTCACTTTTGTTTGTGTAATGGCTGATATCAAAACCAAACATGCCAGACCTTTTTCACCTTTAATAACATCTTGTCACCAACATTTTCTATGTAAAAAACAAGTTGATAACGAAATAATGAAATGATAATGAAAATAATAAAACAATTTTACAACTGTTAATGCCTTGGTGGCATAAGTTTGCACACCCTTTATATGGGGATTGTAACTGGGTTCATATTTAGCCACTCACATTCCAAATCATGTACAAAGTGAATTTTAAGTTACCTAACATCAACTGAAGTGATTCTATTTCTAAATAAAATGAGCTCCTCCAGGACTTCCTTGAAGATTTATTGGTTGTGTACTGCAGAGATAACCATGCTGATCAGGTGATGGACATGGCATTGTATTGCACATGGCACTACAGACATTAATCGAACACTGTGAAGACATTCAGTGAGAAGTGAAGGCAAGGTGCCACCACTGTGACACTGCAAAGATCAGGATGTCCCTCCAAAGTTGACAGGTCAAGAAAAAGGCTCATCAGGGAGGCTACCAAGACACCAATGGTGACCTTAGTAAAACTATTTACTAAGTTTTTACTAACAATATAACTGTTGAGTAAAACTATGTAATTTCAGATTCCATTTACTCCACCCACCATGTAAAGGAGACGGATTTACCTTTACAAACTGGTAAGACTGTTCTCCATACAGGCGATCGGCTATCCTTAGTTGGTACGGGGTTCCTTCCTTGTTCAGATCACTCATGAGTTTGCTAAAGCCAACATGGACATTATCCTTGGTTTTGTGGAGGTGCAGGGACTACAGAAAAAAAACGGATAACATTTATATGTCACAACTGAAGTCCAGTTAGAAACAGAAGTACTCGCCTCACACATGATAACAGACTCAAAAACAAATATTACACCAATACCATGTCAGATACAGACTTGAAATTAAAGTAGGAGTTTGAATCCCAATACTACACTTAATATACATCAAAGAATACTCAAAACGACTAGTTAATATTTTTAGCTGCAAACTGCGGCACATATTCAGTGAAGGTCATTGCATCAGTATTACACTGTAGTGACTCCCCAAAACATTGCATACATCTTCTAGAAAAAAATACGTAATTATACCAATCTGTATACAGAGACCTTTATAATAGCAAGGACGTGATTTCCACTAGTGAATGTATGGCCTGCTTATAGTTAGTAATTTATGAATTGTAGGGATATTTTCATAAAATGTTGGTATTTCACATTAACCTGATGAAGAGTAGACAGAATGTCTCATGTGATCACTTGTATATTAATTGAGTGTTAATTGATGAAACATTTAACCAGGGATCATTTTATTTTCCCAAACAGTCTAATTGTCTTTGATTTTTCCACATTTAATTGTTAAGAGAGAGTGATGAACTGTA
>JACXGI010011612.1:0-24572 GCA_016801175.1 Esox masquinongy | reverse complement strand
CCCACTGTCAAACATGGTGGTGGCAGCATCATGGTTTGGGCCTGCTTTTCTTCAGCAGGGACAGGGAAGATGGTTAAAATTGATGGGAAGATGGATGGAGACAAATACAGGACCATTCTGGAAGAAAACCTGATGGAGTCTGCAAAAGACCTGAGACTGGGACGGAGATTTGTCTTCCAACAAGACAATGATCCAAAACATAAAGCAAAATCTACAATGGAATGGTTCACAAATAAACATATCCAGGTGTTAGAATGGCCAAGTCAAAGTCCAGACCTGAATCCAATCGAGACTCTGTGGAAGGAACTGAAAACTGCTGTTCACAAACGCTCTCCATCCAACCTCACTGAGCTCGAGCTGTTTTGCAAGGAGGAATGGGCAAAAATTTCAGTCTCTCGATGTGCAAAACTGATAGAGACATACCCCAAGCGACTTACAGCTGTAATCGCAGCAAAAAGTGGCGCTACAAATTATTAACTTAAGGGGGCTGAATAATTTTGCACGCCTAATTTTTCAGTTTTTTATTTGTTAAAAAAGTTTGAAATATCCAATAAATTTCGTTCCACTTCATGATTGTGTCCCACTTGTTGTTGACTCTTCTCAAAAAACTACAGTTTTATATCTTTATGTTTGAAGCTTGAAATGTGGCAAAAGGTCGAAAAGTTCAAGGGGGCCAAATCCTTTCGCAAGGCACTGTATATCCTTATCCTGAAATACACGTTACCATTATTTTTGTTTGAGACAGCTGACATTGCTGTGTAGCCTAGCCAACTATGTTCCATATGACGTTTGCAATGGCTAAAGGCTACCATATTTAGGCTAACGTAATGTAACCATAGCTCGTTGTAGTGGACTACAGTCCTTACCGTTCAGTCTGTGTCATCTGTCAAGTTCAAGATGCCATGAAAAGTGCCATTCTTATAGGAATCTGGCATCTCCACAGAATGGTAGCACATAATCATGCTATTGTATTCTGTACTGTTGCTATTTTTATGTACAGCAATATAGTTTGAGCTGGACATTATATACTGTTCCTCAACTTGTGTCAGGTGCTTTTCTTATTTTAAGGCTATATGCCAGTGCTGGACTTGATATTTGGAGATTGATCAGTTTTCTACTTATTCTAATCTATAGCTTATGTTTACCTTTTTATTTTATTTTTTCATGGCTCGGCTGGGTACTGCAATTCAAATGCTATGCCATAAAGAGTTGATTGAATGTATTTTAAGCACAGTACTGTTTGTTTTAAATACTTGAAGGCTGCATGCTCCTGTTCTTTTTTGTAATGTTAATAGTTATTTCTATTTATTTATTACTTGAAGGCTACATGCCACTGTTGTTGTTTTTTGTAATGTTCAAATGTTTTTATTAAATGAGTGTATGTTTAAGTACATGGGATTTATTGTTTTGTTTTTGTTTTTTACCGTGGTATTGAATTGGGTATCAAGAATCATGGAATTTCACTGGTATTGGTATCGACTACTAAATTTCTGGTATCGTCATGTGCATAGTCAATTATTATTACATTGCGACATAATAACCGAGTTATGTCTTGGTGGTCATAATGATGGTACAGTGTCATTGTTTGACTGTGTAGTTCGTTTAATACTTTTCATTTTTCCACTAAAGAAACAAATTCAAAGATGTTAGTATGTTCCAGAAATGTATGTAAGACCTTAGTTGACACTCTAGGATTCTTCTTAACTACATTGAGCATTCTGCGCTGTGCTCTTGTAGTCATCTTTGCAGGACATCCCATCCTAGGGAGACTAGAGTAGAGTGGTGAATTTTCTCATTTATGGACAATCTGTCTTCCCGTGGACTGATGAACATCAAGGCTTTTACTTTTGTAACCCTTTCCAGCTTCAATCAAGTCTACAATACTTAGTTGTAGGTCTTCTGAGATGTCTTTTGTTCGAGGCATTGTTCACAGGGCAGCTCTAACTAACACCTCCAATCATGTCTCATTGATTGGACTCCAGGTCAGCTGACTCCTGACTCCATTTGGCTCTTGTCATTATCCAAGTGGTTCACATACTGATTCCACCCTGCACTGTTAATGTTTACATGGTCTGTTCAAGTAAAGACATGAAAATGCGTAATTGTTGGTTGGTTAATAGTTTATTGTTGTAATTTAAACGAAGATTAGATCAAATTTTATCACCAATTTATGCAGAAATCCAGGTAATTCCACTGAATGTTTTCAGTAAAAATGCACTTTATCTGCATTGTTTGCAAATATAACGTGGGTAATAAAGTGTACTGTAGAATGTTTCTTTTCTATACAATTTAGAGTAGACTGCGGACTTGCGTATCGGGTGTCCGTACTGAACAATTTGATAGTGGACAGTGTTGCCAGGAAGACTTTTCAGACAAATCATGTTTAGATAATGGCACTATACGCTTAAATATGTACTTTCAAATAGCTTAGGTCTTACCCCAGAAAGCTGGAGGAAGAGTTCAAATTATTGTAGACAGGAATCAAACCTATGCTCCAAGGGTATATGTGAGTTGCTCAAAACACTGGACCACCTTCAGCCAAGTTTTTTTTTTAATTAACGTAAGTATTACATTGTTTAATTACAGTATAGGCCTAAAACATTCTTAGTTATCTCAGGTTCAACCGTCAAAGTTATTTGGAGCCCTGGGGTGACCTAGCTTCAATATCACTAGGTATATAATACACTAACAGAGGAAAGTTATTTACTGATCTCTTATGTGCTTTCTGTCTCCTTCAGTTCATCCTGAAAAACTATGGAGAGAATCCAGAAAACTATAATGAACAGCTGAAGAAGCTGGAGACCCTGAGACAAGTATGATGTTAAACTGAGCCATTTCTGCAAATGTTATGTTGAGATAATTTTTTTTACCATTTATGTCATGTTATTGTTGGGATGATGATCTCAAAATTATTGACATATAACATGCCTCTTCCTTATATTATTAATTACTGTTATTGCGTATAATCAGGCAATTTAGCTAAATGAGGATGTCTGTCTATACCTCCCATGTCTAGGTCATATACTGTTTGGTCTTTCTACTAAGGGTTTCCCTGTTTTTCTGGCAGGGGGCCGTGAACGTGACGCGGGACTTTGAAGGCTGCAGCATTTTGAGGAAGTACTTTGGTCAGCTGCACTACCTTCAGAGCCGTGTGCCCCTGGGGCCTGGACAAGAGGCAGCAGTGCCCATCTCATGGTACGAGACAGTGAAAGACAACACATACTGCTGGGCCTATACAGTTATGTGCTGTGTTTCCATCTGGAGGTTTTATGTGATGAAATTCGCATGATTAACCATCATGTGAAGTTAAAGCTGTGAGTCACACAATAATTTCTGTGGCTTTCCTACTAATAGTGCACTTGCGCTACAGACAATATGATCTGTCTACCACAGACAGCTGCAGATAAACACATCACAGTTCCTACCATGATTAGAGGCCCACATATACATACACACACAATTCCTGTGTGCAAATCAGGGTGTCACCGGTTTTATTCTCTGTTACCAGGACAGAAATCTTTTCTGGAAAAACAGTCACTCACGATGACATCAGCTATGAGCAAGCCTGCATCCTCTACAACCTGGGTGAGTTGAATCTTTTATGTGGTAAATCTAAGGTCAGTGGTAAAAGTCAGACCAAGTCAATACAATCTCTTTAACAGCTGCGAGACGCGTGTCCTGTTTTCTGATGTTGTCTTCCCCGTAGGTGCGCTTCATTCCATGTTGGGAGCCATGGATAACAGGGTGTCAGAAGAGGTGAGCAACAGAAAACCTTTCCTATTTAACTCTGTCTCACGCTGGCATCTATTGTGTTTGCTATACTCACTCTGAAATTTGATGTTATCAAATTTGATGTTATTACACTTTTTCACATCTCTTTCTGTCTTGCTTTTTCTCGTGTACTTCCTCATCCTCTAGGGGATGAAGGTGTCCTGTACACACTTCCAGTGCTCTGCGGGGGCGTTCTCCTACCTAAGAGACCACTTCAGTCACAACTTCAGTGTGGACATGAGTCACCAGATCCTCAACCTCAACATAAACCTCATGCTGGTAACTGTCATATGGACAGATACAAACCTGTGGTAACTGTCATATGGACAGATTCAAACCTGTGGTAACTGTCATACGGACAGATTCAAACCTGTGGTAACTGTCATACGGACAGATTCAAACCTGTGGTAACTGTCATACGGACAGATTCAAACCTGTGGTAACTGTCATATGGACAGATTCAAACCTGTGGTAACTGTCATACGGACAGATTCAAACCTGTGGCTTTTAAGGATTTAAATTGAAAATGCAACCCTAAATTCCAACCACAGTCTTAATTCTGTCCCCAACTCTATATCTTGAAGTAGATTTAGTTCTTTTGTTCTTTTTCTTTTGTTTTGTGTTGTCTGTGTATCTCAGTAAGTGTTTCTGCTGCTTCGCCAGGAGCTAATAATAAAAAAAAACAATGGTAAATAAAATGTCTCCTTTTAGGGCCAAGCTCAGGAGTGCCTCCTGGAGAAGTCCATGCTGGACAACAGGAAGAGTTTCCTTGTAGCTCGCATCAGTGCTCAGGTATACATTTCCAGTGTCTCAACACAAGAAGCAGTGCATAGTAAAATACCAACTAGACCTTGGTTGTTGTCAGGCTGCGTAGTACTCAATATGCTTCAAACGAAAGAAGATGGACAGAAACACGGAGGATCTACGTGAACATAATCAAATAAACTAATTTTAAAAAAAAAAATTGTTGTAAAAGGTTTCATTTCGCTGTGCCCTAGCCTCTGAGACCAGGCCATGCTATGTACTCCATGGAGGTGTGATGAGATGTGGAGGAATGGCCTGGTGAGATTAGGTGTGCCCTAACGAATGAGACCAGGTGTGTTAATGTTATTGCCCTGGTGCAGGTGGTGGACTACTATAAGGAGGCGTGCAGGGCCCTGGAAAACTCCGACACAGCCTCTATGCTGGGTAAGATCCAGAAGGACTGGAAGAAACTGGTGCAGATGAAGATCTACTACTTTGCGTCCATCGCACATGTAAGTAAAACGGTGAGTGGGTGCCTGCGATAGTGTTGGGAATGGGTTTCTCTTAATGACCGTGGGTCTTATTTCTCTCCAGCTGCATATGGGGAAGCAGGCTGAGGAGCAACAGAAATATGGAGAGAGGGTATGTTGACTCGCGTCTCTTCCCCCTTGACTCTTCTGTGAACATCTACAGAAAGACATATGTTTCTTACGCAGCGTGTGTTTTTGTGTTTGCAACAGTTGGCGTACCTACAGAGCTCCTTAGACAAACTAAGTGAAGCCATCAAGCTGGCCAAGGGTCAGCCGGACAGTGTGCAAGAGGCCTTGAGGTTCACCATGGACGTGATAGGGGGAAAGTAAGTAACTATACTCGATTTCCATAATGTATAGTAACTTTATAATGATTATGGCTAGGTTGGCGCAGTCCATACCTAGTTGTTGCAGATGTAGAGATAAGCACTCTGCCACACTAAATCAGTTGCATTGGTGGTTCTCTAGGATCCATCATTGTTTTCCTAATGCGCTTCTCAACCACTGACTCTCATAGGTTCAACTCTGCCAAAAAAGACAATGACTTTATCTACCATGAAACTGTACCCTCTTTGGAGACTCTTGCTTCAGTCAAAGGTGAAATATTTAACCCCAACTTGCAGATGATCTTTCCTCACGCTAAGAAGTCCACTGCATTTTCTACAGTACGTTTGGATTTTACTTGCCGTGTTCCTTTGTAGGTGCCCCCCTGGTGAAGGCTTTGCCCGTGAACCCAACTGATCCCAGTGTCACCGGACCAGACCTGTTTGCCAAGCTGGTGCCCATGGCTGCCCACGAGGCCTCCTCCCTCTACAGCGAAGAAAAGGCCAAATTGTTGCGAGACATCATGGCCAAGATAGAGAGCAAGAATGAGACACTAGAGTGAGTAGGAGAGGAGAATCTTTGGATATTTGTGCCGGTCCAGGTACACCTTTACAATGAAAGTCAATGACTCCCTGGTTGGTACCTGGTCAAGTTGTGTTTGTTTGCAGGCAGTTTATGGACTCCCTGGGTCTGGAGCCCGACTCTGTGGACAATCTGGACATGTACAGTCACATCCCCCCTGTACTGATGGAGAAATGTGCTGCCCTCAGTGTCAGACCAGACACCGTCAAGAGCCTCATTCAGTCCATGCAGGGTGAGAGGTTTCCTGAAACACACACACACACACACACACACACACACACACAACCTCTAGATACTAATATCACTGACCCCTCCCCGCCCAGTTCTGTCTGGCGTGTTCACAGATGTGGAGGCGTCTCTGAGGGAGATCCGGGATGTGTTGGAGGAGGACGAGGCCAGGATGCGGGCTCTGCAGGAGGCGGTGGGAGGAGGCCAGGCGGCAGAGCTTCAGGCCCAAGCGCAGTCCCTGGCTGAGATCCGCAGGGACCTGGAGAAGTACATGGAGGCCCATGAGAAGGCCAGTTTTACTAACACAGAGCTGCACAGAGCCATGAACCTCCACATCAGCAACCTCCGGCTGCTGGGGGGACCGCTGGACGCCCTCAGAGATGCCTTGCCCAGGCCACAACTTAACGAGGGTAGGTGTATGAGAGTGTGTGTGACGTTGTGGTCATGTTCAGTGTATTTCTAAAAGTGTGTGTTTGTGTTTCTCCAGAGGAGGTCGCGGGGCTGCAGTGCATGAAGAGGATCCTGGGGAAGGTGCAGGAGATGAGGGACCAGAGGTGCTCCCTGGAGAAACAGCTGCGTGACCTCATCCAGCATGACGACATCACATCCTCCTTGGTCACTACCGATCGCGCTGACATGAAGGTTCGAGTAACTTTATGCATGCTTGATTTTGATGGAATTCTGAGTGTGTTTATGCCTCAACCCTAATCCTAATTTCAATATCAAACCTTCAATGTTTCCCCCACTCTCTCTCTGTCCACCTCCATCCCTCCCTGGCGGTCTACTTGTAGAGGTTGTTTGAGGAGCAGTTGAAGAAGTATGAGCAGGTGAAGGTGTATATCGACCAGAACCTGTCGGCTCAGGAGAACATCCTCAAGGCGCTGACGGAGGCCAATGTGCAGTACGCTTCGGTCCGCAAGGGCCTCACCGAGACGGAACACAAGTGAGCAAACAACCAAGGGGAAGGGTTTCAGAGGGACACCAGTACCACCCAGTCACTCATTCACTCATTCCCTGGTTGTTGTTGAGTTTTGGATTTCTATCCCTAGTTAATTTATTTATTGTAAACTGGATCATATACAACAAAATGACACTACATTGGGGCAAAACAGATTTGGTTTGTGTAGAATAATTTTTTAACATTTTAACATAAAAGATTTTTTAACATTTTTATTCTGACCAAACTGTGAAGGCAAGGATAATACTTTTATGTGCTATCATCTGGAAACATAATTTCTTCTCTCAGGTGGAACGGCATGGTGCAGACCTTGGTGGCGTCCTACGAGGCCTACGAGGACCTGATGAAGAAGTCGCAGGAGGGAAAAGAGTTCTATGAAGACCTAGAGGCCAAGTCCTCGCGCCTGCTGGAGAGAGCCAAGGCCCTGTGTCAGGGCAGGGAGGAGGAGAGGAGGGCCGTGCTGGACACAGAGAGCCAGAAGAAGCCCCCTCCCCGGCCAACAGCCGCCAAGCCCTCCCTGGGTGCCAAGGGCGGTTCGGATGTTGACTCTGCCTGCTCAAGCCTGGAGGATGCCGAGCTGGCCCAGATCAATGCCGCAATACTGAGCCTGGGAGGAGACCTGCCAGAGGAGCTCCGCAGTCTCCCCGACCTCCCGCACCCCTCCTCCCAGCCCGCTGCCCTCCTCCCCACATCTGAGGCTTTCGTCCCTGCTGCCACCTTGGGGGGCAGCACCTCGTTACCCTGGCCAGGGGCGCCTGGGGCACCGCTCTATGCCCCTCGCTTCAACCCGAACCTTCCCACGCCTGAACTCCTGGCCCGAATCCCACAGTTTTGCGGCCCCCTCCCTGTCCAGGGTTTCCCTGGCGGGCCGCTCCCTCGACTTCCCCCGCAGCAGACCCCTGTTTCAGGCTACGGTACTCCCCAGCCTCAAGCCCCCCAACCTGGTGTCGGGCCGGTCCCTGTCCGTCCCTCCACCACAACGGTAGATAGTATCCAGACCCCCATTCCCAGTTACAACTCGGCCCCACGCCACTCTGTCCGACCTTCTGTTTCAGCGCCCTACCCTGTGACCCCCCAGATTTCTGCATACCCGCAGTACATGCCACAGCCTGGGGTGCCCGTTCAGGCACCGGGCCAGGTACCACAGCAGCAGTACCAACCCTCTCTCCACTACCAGCCCGGCCCCAGATCTATGCCCGGGCCACAGCCCCCGCCCCACACCCAGCAGGGTTACTCACAGTACATGGCTCCACCTCCCCAGCACCAGTCTCGCCTGCCCATGCCCCCCCAGTATCAGCAGTCATACCCTGGTCAGCAACAACCACAGCCTCAGCATGGCTACCAGCCCCAGTTACCACTAGCCTACCAGCCACCACACCCTCAGCAGGGCTACCTGAATCAACAGCCCCCGCACATGATCCCACAGGGGCCTCACCCTCCGATGCCCCGCGCCTCCCAGCCATACATGCACCCTGCCAACCAACAGATACCCCTTCACCCTCATCAGCAGATGCTGCCTTCCCAGCAGCAGCAGATGCCTCATCCACAAATGCACCCTGGCACTCATCAGCAGATGCCCCCTACCTCCCAGCCCCATCACGGCCAGCTCTCTCAGGCTTTCCTGCCCCGGGGCCCCTTCCCGCCTCAGAGGCCCCACCCCGGCCAACCCCCCATGCTCCGCCCTGCCCAGCCGCCCCAACACGGCCACCAGCCCCCGGTGCCACAAAGCTTCCAGCCTCCCACTATGCCTCACTTGACAGTGCAGCAGCCCCAGGCCTCCCAACCTGCCGTCCCCATGACCCCCACCATGTACCCTCCTCCCCCAGGGGTGAATGGGCCTCCCGGAGCCCCACCACAGCCCACCTCTATGGGCCAACCTCAGCCCCCTCCCCAACACATGATCCCACCCCCTGCTGTAGCTCCTTTGGTGGCCCCCTCGCCTAACGCCATCCCTCCCCACCCCTCGCCTTCCCCCTCTCCCTCCCCAGGCCTGGCCTGTCAGATGCCCTCTCCAGCCCCTACCCCTGGCGGTCCACCCTCTCTGCCCTCCCCTCCCTCCCCCGCCACCTCCCTTTTCCTGCCCCAGAACAGCACAGATGACCTGCTTTCCTCCAGCCCAGAGAGCCAGCCTGGCGGTCCCAAGGCCCCCACCAACGTCCTCCAACCCACAAAGGCTGACCCTCAGGATGGGGAGCGCCGCAAGAAAAGCTCCCAGGGTATCCGGCTGATCCAGGGTGACCCGTACCAAGCCCCGGAACGCGTGGCCCGCCTCTGCGGCGAACTTGAGCGCTTCCGGTTGGCCGTGGAGGCTCTGGAACGGCCGTCAGTGGTGGAAGGTAGCCTGTCGGCGTTGGATGCCTGCTGGAAGGAACTCCAGGAGGGGCAGGAGAGGGATGCCAGACCCTTGTCCATCGCCATTGCCCGCTGCTACACCATGAAAAACCGTCACCAAGACGTGATGCCCTACGACTGTAACCGCGTGCTACTGCGCTCCGGTAAGGATGACTACATCAACGCCAGCTTTGTGGAGGAGCTGTCGCCCTACTGCCCGCGCCTCATTGCCACGCAGGCGCCACTGTTGGGCACGGCTGCAGACTTCTGGCTCATGGTGTGGGAGCAGAAGGTGTCACTGGTGGTCATGTTGGTGTCGGAGCAGGAGCTGGACAAGGTAGATGACACACACGTCTTACCACCATGGTAGATGTATTACCAGTTTGCCTTTTTATACCAACAATGGACTCGATTGGTAAAGAATTATGCAAAACTTAGAGTAGATTGTTCATTTACTTCCAGACTGTATGTCTGGGATTGCCCCAGTAATATTTTATGCACAAAATGTACTGAAAGAACCCCACTTTGTTTCCATAGGGAAAGGTTTTGCGCTACTTCCCAACAGAACGTGGACAGCAGCTAGCCCAGGGACCAGTAACTGTCACCCTAACTACGCAGAAGACCACACCCACCCATGTGGAGCGAATGATTGGCCTGCAGTACCGTGACCAGAGTCTCAAACGCACAGTCATACACCTACAATTCACATCTTGGCCTGAGCTGTGAGTGCACGTCCACGCACGCACGCACACACACACACACTGCTGACATAACTGCCGTATGCTTTGATCTGGTTAATCAATAATCTCCTTCCTCTCTTCTCTCCCAGCGGTCTTCCTGAGAGCAAGAGCAATCTGATCCACTTCATCCAGGAGGTTCATGGATACTACCTCCACCAGAGGCCCTTACACACCCCCATTGTTGTCCACTGCAGGTGGCGTGCCATTATATTATCAACATGTTACAGTGATCCATCCAAGTTGTGTGATTGTGTGTTGGTGGTCCATTAACCCCGTCTCTCCCCATCTCTTCAGTTCTGGCGTGGGTCGTACTGGGGCCTTCTCTCTGTTGTATGCAGCGGTTCAGGAGCTGGAGGCAGGGAACAGCATCCCTGACCTGCCTCTACTGGTCAAGAAGATGAGGCAGCAGAGGAAGAACATGTTGCAGGAGAAGGTGAGAAATACACGCACACCTACCAGTGCTTTAAAATATGTAATGTGCAGTCAAATAATTTAACATCCGTGTGGTTAACACTCAATGTGGTTTGATGTGGCGTGGTTTGGTTTGATGCTCTTGAATGTTTTCCTGTTTTGTCTTCGTCCACAGCTGCACCTCAAGTTTTGTTATGAGGCGGTTCTGAAACACGCTGAGCAGGTCCTTCAGAGACACGGCTACCTCCCTGCCGCTCCCTGCCCCAAGACCCCAAGCACAACTGCAGCCAAGGTGAGACCAGTGTCTCTCACTGAGACTAGTTGGATAATTTTTGCCTTACATCTATAAAAAAAAAAATGGTAATAGTAAAATATAGAGGTCTTACAGAGTACTGGTTACTCTACTTTTGTTGACTGGGTATCTTCTCCTCATAGCCTTACTCTCGCCAGGAGTCACAACAGGATATAGTTTTGGGAGGCGACATGACCATCAGCTCCATCCAGGCCACCATCGCCAAACTCAGCATTCGGCCTCCCAGTGCCACTGACCTGGCCATGAACCCTGGCCTCAATGGTGGTGCCCCCTCTGGTCTGGAAGACCAACCATTTGTTCACTCCAACAACCTGCCCCTAGACGGAAAGCTAGAGCTGTCTGTGGCCCCTGCTTCCCTGAGTCCCTCCTCACCAGAGACGGTTCAGTCTCTACCACCCAATGGGGTGGATGCCCCTGCCCCTTCCTCACCACCCACAGCCAAGAACTATGTGGTCCCAGAGGTGTTACCTGACCCAGGACCTCCCACCGGCCCTCCTCCAAACTCCCTGGAGCTGCTGGCCTCTCTGACCCCTGAAGCCTTCTCTATGGAGGGTGGTGGAGGGAGGGGGAAGCATCGCGTTACCAAGCAGAGCTTCTTGCAGCCTGCCGAGGGCCAGGGTCTCCACAAGGGGCCCCTTGAGGAGGGGGGAGATGACCCCCTGAGCAGCTTGGACCCCCTCTGGAGCCTCAACAAGAGTTGAGACGCAGGCCATAAGGCCTCTCTTTCCTACTTTAGAACCTAGTTTCAGACTGGCTCCTAGCCCCTGGTACTAACTGTTATTATTCTCTTCTAACCAAAACGACTAGCAAGGTGAACGGTGGAAGCTCCAGTAATCTGACATAGAACTGCCTAGTGGTGGGGGCTAGGGGTTGGTTTGGACCTGGGCCTTTCTGTCGCTTTAGGGCCCCTACATTCCCCCTTCCCTGTGCTTCTGGAACCGAATCACTGTGCGCGCGTGTCTTGTTTCTATCAATCTCTCCGTCTGTTAAGTCTTTCTACCCGTGCTAGGTGGATCTGTTCTTCACTCACTGGCTACTTTAGAGCTGGACTGGCACTCAGCTCCACAAATCCCAGCATGCACTCCAAGCATTACTAGCAGCACAGTGTCTGTGGTCCCTGCCTGTCCCAGCCGGCTGGACTTTTCATATGAACTATAATGCTAACCATGTGTTTGCACTACGGTGATTCAAACCGAAGCCGGGGGAGGAGCTGAACTTAATCAGACGACCCAATTCTGCAGTGCGGTGGCTGTCGTTATGGTTACCACATACTGTATGCATAGAACAGAATCAGTACAAGATTTCTTTCATTAACACTGTAAATACATCTTAAATAAAATTAACTACCAAAATGTTATTACATTAGCATGGTTCTGATGTTTTCAATACACACCCAGCTTATGAGATTCAAATGCATGTAGGGTTTGTATTTCTCCAGTGACTTCAGCACCAAGTCTGTTTATCATAGTTTCTATTCTACAACACAATAGAGACATGGCAAGGTGTTAAAGCCTCTTTATTTGGAAATTAGTACAAAGTTTTGCTCCGGTGTTAGAAATAGTAAAATAGTTCTGAACATTATTAGCTACTCCCACAACACCTCGTGTGTGCTGTAGCCAACCGTAGAGGTGTCGGAAACTTTCAGAATCATTCAGAATTGCCATTAGTGGAACCATTGTTCTACATGGTGTTCTATCTGCAACTGTTGACAATGTTTATCTTCTGAATGGGGCACTGGCCTATACTTTCAGAAAAACTATTTCACAACCATTTCTCTGTACCCCTTACCCCCCCATTCAACCATTTGGTAGGACCAGAATAAAAAAATCAAGGGGACATGGGCATGTTCAAATTCTATTAAACACAACCATTCAATCTCCTTTGGACTGGATTGCTGTTAAAAAAATCTCCAGTTAATTTCCAGAAACCTTGAGGCATAGCGCTCACGCCAGCTGAGTTCTGGCATTTAATTCATAGGCCACATCTGTTTAAATTATATGGAAGGACTTGAAAAACAACCATATTGGTGGCAGTACTATGCAGCTTGATTGGTACATTGTGGATTATTCCACTTCTGATATCCTACACAACATTCCTTACAAGATCTGAATTCAAAACATTTGCTACCCTCAATTTAAAAAAGGTAATCTCTACACATCTTCTAAAGCTTTTTTTAACCTATTATTTACATAAAAACAAAGCTAAATAAATTAGAACTGTTACAATAGTGCACAGATGAACAAATTACATCCATAAGGGAAGCAGTGTGTCTTTTCATTTCTTTCCATTAAGGTCACTGATAACCCAACACACTGTTACCCTTGAGGACAAGCTGTCCACCCTTGCATTCACAAGTCTGATGTGTGCATTTCTACATTTTCATTGTGATTTTCAGTATGAATGGACATCTCTGAATGTCTTTGTACAGAGCAAGTGCAGTTAAACATTAGTGCACAAGTTAGTGTTAAATGTCTGTAGCACATCTGTATGTAAAATGTTGACTTGCTTTTCCATATGAAGCATTACAGCTCTACATTACTTTCAGCTAGTGCACTTGAGTGTGAGCATAAGTAACAAAGTAGACTGAGGTCAATACTACCACATTGCGAGTGTGTCTGCAGTGTTGCGCTACATTCAATTAGATAATTTGAGCTTGAGGAAAGGTCCTTAGTAGACAGGGTCGTTAGTAGACAGAGTCATTGATGGTACAATCCAAAATCCCTTGTCGTATTCCAAGACCTAGGGCAGGATTTACAATGGTAGCTTAACATCAAAGTTCACAATGTACCACTGCGCACAGTTAAACATAGGAACAGGGAAGCCAATGTAAACTAGCAATGTGTGCCAATGCAGCTAGCCAATACAAATCGAAAATGAAAGGAGAAATTATTGAATGTAGAGGGAGGCTCATATGGACCAAAGGGGTGCTTTTGCAGCAAGTGCCCTAAAATCAGAGCTTGAAGCTGAGAAAGGAATGTCTCGCCACCCCACCCCAAGAAAGTCACTTCCAAAGCAGTCATATTAAAAATATTATAATCACTGATAAAAATAATAAAAACTTACATTTATGACATCTCCACAGTATTATGTAAGAGCCAATTGTTATTAAAAACATCACTAATAAATAATAGATTCAGACATGAAAACAATGCCCTATGGAGGCGTTTGGTATTACAGTAATTGTATCCAATTCTCTCTTAACACAACATTTTTGTAAGCAGTGTTTCACTATAAAAAGGGACTTTGTTTCTTTCCCAGGACAGACACGTAACTGATGCGGCTGGCTCTTACACCTGATGGCATGAGCCTGCCACAGCTGCTCTCCAATGATTGGCTGGTGTGGTGGGGCGGGGTATCAAAGAACTCAGCCAATGCAGCAGCATAGAGGGCATGGACAGAAAAGTTGTCCAAAAAACAAAAACAGAACCAGGTGTCCGATCGTCAGCTAGAAACCTCTTGGGATGTGTACCCAACACCATCAAATACTTGGATACAGACATGTTGCCCACATCCGTCAGTCTCTCCAACCAGACATTAGCTTCTTTTTTATTGCTATAGAAATGCTCACCCAATCAGGGGAGGTGCTAACAATCTAAATAACCCAGTCACTTCAAAACGATTGTCCAACTGCAGTATATAATGTAGCAAAAAGGGCCAAAAAAAAGCATTTGCATCCCTGTCAGTGCTGATCATCCACAGTCTACCAGGCAGCAGTCTGCCCTCTTTCCTGTGTCTGCTCCGGCTCAGTCCAGCTTCTCCAGCACTGAGGGCACATGGACCAGGCTGAGCTCGGAGCCAAAGTCACAGACGATAGCGGCGTTGTCCAGCACCAGGAGCTGGCGGACTCCTTGGCCATCGCTGCTCTGGCCCAGGTAGACTGTCTGGAGGAGGTCCCCAAAGTTCAAGTCCCAGAAGGAGACACAGCCCTGTCCTCCCGTCACCAGCAGAGACTCAGAAATCACACCCAGACTGGCCCCACAACCCACCTCCTAGGAGGGACAGAGAGAGACATGCTCCATTTAGAGAAAGGAAAGTTGGGATGGAGAGCAATTGACAGATGTTGAAGAGGATAATGCTTAAACTATAGGCACATTTCAGAAACTGTCTCCCTGACTAAGTGATGGACTGTCTAGTCAGAAATCAAACCTCTACTGAACAGAGAGTAACTAGGTCACACACTGGCTCATTGCAGCGTTACGTAAAACAAAATATGGCAAATATAGAGAAAGAAATAAAAGTTCTGTCAGAACACCCTACACTTGGGAAGCATAACAGTGAGATGACAGTAAAAGGTCAGTATTTAACCTTGTCAGAGGGGCTTACAGCAGTAGACCTAAAGCCCACTTACTGCATGTACAAAAACACTCAATATTTGGAAGTGCTCATAAAAAACACCCACTGTTTTTAAAGCATTGGACACATTATTCAAAAGACTGCTTCCTAAATTGGCCTATAGTCAGAAGCCATATCTCCATTTTAAAGTCTTTCTCAGTAACCAATGCGAGTTAGCCAATTCCTGCGCACAACACCGACAACCTCAGCGTTAAAGAAATGCACACTAAAGCTTATATAACACTGACCTTTTTGACTAGAAAATCTGCATTCTGTCATATCAACCGTCCGCCCAAAGTTCTGACGTAGCACACGATGTTGCTTTACATCACCCTCCGTGATTGGGAGAGGCACACATTTTCACAGACAGTGTGACAATATTTAAGCCGTGTAGACACCTAACATTTTACAGCTTGTTCAAGCAGGGGAGAAGTGACCTAGTATCTTCAGAACTCCCAGACCCAGCTACTGTCTGCAGTAGACCTTGATGCCTGTGCTGTGGTCTGAACTACAACTCCCAGACCCACCTGCTGTATGCAGTAGATCTTGATGCCTGTGCTGCGGTCCCAGATGCAGATGAGGTCGTCCAGGCCGCTGCTTATCACGCACGATGTGGTGCAAACCAGCGAGGTGACGTCGCCGCGGTGACCATACACATGACTCACTCGGTTGCCCGTGAGCACGTCCCACAGACAAATGGCTCCATCCTGCCCCCCACTGGCCAGAACCATGGTCTGCAACATGAAACAGGAATGTAAAGAATATCTTGAATGAAAATAATGAATTTAAATAGTGATGCGGGGGGGGGTTGTGGGTTTCTGTTGTAGCTGGTATCACATCCTGTTGACAAGACATCTTTTGTGTTGTAATGTAGCCAGAGTTTAACGCTGTACTAGCAGACAGTTCTGATAGAGACTCCACCACTGACTAACCTGGTCAATGTAGATGGCAGTGATTCCCCCAGAGTGGCCTTGAAGGGTGAAGAGACAGCACGAGTCCTCCAGACGATACACCTAACAGACAGATGTGAAACAGCAGGGTTTGACATCTGGGTGTTTGTTCCCTTTGTGACGCTACATAGGTTTGCTTCTCTTGTATGTTCAAGTGTAACTCCATCCCCTGGCTATTGCACACAGCACACTTGAGCCTGGAACACCTACTATTCTAAGTCAGCCTTTAGGAAGCGACCGTATCCTTCTATGAGCGGAAAGTATCTGTCATCTTTGCAACTCAAAATACTGCCAGGTGTGTCACCAAATGGAGCTGCATTTCTAACGTTGGATAATTACATCCAGTCTGGCCCGAGACAGGCAGCTAAGTGTTAGTGTACATACCAGCGTAGGAATTTCACGACGGCCATGGCCTGTCGTTGCCCCTTCGCTCTGGCCGTGTTGCCAGAAAATCATTGTACATCCTACGGCCACCATGGCCTTTGTGCCCCTGCTACTGTCAAAATCTCACGGTCAGCAGTTTGTTCCTAAGTTTGTTGGTAGTTCGCAACTAAGAACAACCACAAGAACGGACTACATGCAGGTAAGCAAGCTAGCTAGTTACCGATAGATAGCGGAATTATTTAGTTCTTAACTGAATGAAACCTCTGTTTTGGAAGGTGTGTTCATGAGCAACTGGGAAAGTTCTGACCACGAGTGGGAAAATACACCCGAATGCTTCTTGAGAGCTCCGAGAAGTAACGTTTCCTTTGACATCACTTGACATGGCAGCGTTTGTGGTGAAAGATTAAAAAACAAAAATTACTTGCTCCGCGCAAGTCTCTATATTTGTTTATTTAGGTCATACTCATTAGCACAGGTGATTATGATATTAAAAGATACTTCGCAGTTTACTTTTGGGTAACTGAGGTAATGTTAGCCTTCTGACTAGCTAGCCTTAATGTAACTTAACTGTCAATAGATGTAATTTCAAGGATTAAAACTATCAAATAATCACAAACATGATTATTTAACAATATCAGTTATAATAAGTTATTAAAAATATGATATTAAAAAAGTTAATAAAGTATGTTTTTTATCTAATGTATGTTTTTTTCTTATCAGCAATTCAAATTGTTTATTTGGAAGCTCCAAATACCCTTATTTCACCGTGGCCTTTGTGCCCTAAACATTTTTTTGACACCAAAGGCCAAATGAAATTCCAAACCTGGTGTACGCGGTTCTTTCCGTCAGCCAAAGTGTGTGGTGAAATCCCAGGGGTCCTCGTATACAGAGGCAGTACAATTCCTTTCGGAATTGTAAACTTGCGGGCTGAAACCAAAAGGTAGGGGCAAGTGTGTTTGGGCTCACCCTGACGGTGTGGTCCTGGCTGCCGGTAACAACACGGCCCGCGGCGGCCCGCAGCACTGTGATGGGCTTCTGGTGGGCACACTGCACCGAGCGCGTCAGCTGGCACGAGATCACATCCTCACTGCTGTAGCACGGCGAGGGCGGCATGTTACTTCGCCCGGTAGGACCTGACCACACACACAACCACAGTTATTACACGTCTAGATACACGATGATCGGTCACTGTCAAGCTAGAACATCCAGTTTCAGCCTCCTGGGGGTCCTGAATGCTGCAGCTGTATGGTCACTGCATCACAGTTGGCTGCATCACTGCGAGAACAGGATTTAAAAAGCTTCCAAATGGATTTCCCATGCTGGTTACCTCATTTTATAGCCCAGTGAAACAGGAAGCCATGGTAGGCCCCAATACTGTTCCTTAAGACTGAGATGTCTTTAAAATGAGTTTGATTGGAATTTATAAGTATTATTCAGGGTGCCAATCATTTGACTTTCCAATCATATTAGACATACTGAGGTCGTTGGGTTTGACAGGGTGTGTGTGTAGCTCACCTCTGTACTGCAATATGCCCAGAGGCTTGTTGATATCAACAGTGAAGAAGTCTAGAGAGCCGTTGAGTCTGGCCGCAACAATCCTATTGTTGAGGAACGCCAGGGCTGTGATCCCAGAGATGCCGTCTTCATTACTGCAGCGTAATGAGCCCTCCACAGCATCCCACAGCTAACAACACACACACGCACACACTTTTCTCAGGTTCTGTGGGAACCTGAAAACCAGAAATCCATGTTCCAGATCCCCAAACCTTTATCCTAACTTATACCCTAACCTAATTTTAATAACATAACCTTGATGTTATGAAGTTTAGCCAAAGCCTAACCCCCAAAGTGGAAAAAGCATTTCTTCCCCAGTGAAGACTGATTTGTAAGGTTATCTTTTTGGGTTGGGCTCTCACCTCCAGTTTTCCACTGCTCCTACCGGCAGCTATAAGATTCCCCCGGAGCTCCATGGCCCACACAGCGCTCTCCCAGTCCGGGGTTCCCTGACCCACAAAACGCCTCTCCTGGGGACCAGGTGGCAGGATGTCCCCCAGGCTGCGCCTCCTCTGTGGAGGGGGTCCTGATGGGGGGGAGGGGGTGGGATAGGGTGAAGTAACACCCGGCGAGGGAGGCTCATGCTTCTGATAGGCACCCTCCACTAGGCTCCCAAAGTCAAAGGCATCCCTGGGCGGGGTGAGGAGGAGGTGGGAGGGTGGCTGGGAGGCGAAGTTGGTGTCAATGAGCGGGGTGAGGTCGGGTTGGTCCCCAAAAAGTGCCAGACGTGGGGCAGTCCGCTGCCTTAGAGGGTAGCCCTCGTCCTCCTCGAAAACCCCACCCCCGGCGGGTTCGGTCCCACCGCTTATGTTTTCAGGGTCGACCGCAGCCACCGTGTCCCAACCATCCCGTTGCTCCCAGCAGCCACTGCTACTATTTCGCCGCAGCCTGACAGAGAGAGACAGAGAGAAATAGATTGAGAAGGTTTGGTGTTGAAGCCCGATAAACCCGGAAGCCTTTAGCTGGTGTACCGCGTTCCCCAACAACACACCCACAACGGGGTTCGCAAGCGGCCAACATTAACAGATGGAGTTACTACAGGGCAACTTGACAAGGCAGCCCCGTCCCACGATCCCCCCCCCGTGTGCGTCTTACCCCGGTTTAGGGATGACGGTGAGGCATTCTCCAGTCTGAGCATCCCACACACGGATCTGCCCCGCCAGACAACAACTGGCCAACAGCATGCCGTCACTGGCCAGGCACTCAATGTCCTGGACAGGGATTGAAGGCAGATGGGAGATGTATGGACACATTCATTCCAACCAACAGTGGTATTTATGTTTCCGGTTTCCGCCGTCTCACCATGCTGTGTCCGCGCAGCAGCAGAGGCGAGATCTCGCTGACCGGCGGCGAGTAGCCGTACTCGTCGCAGGGCAGGTCTCCACGGCGCCTGCGACCGTGAGCCACGCCGTTCTGGCCGTAGTTGCGGGGACAGAGGACCCGGTATAGACAGAGAAGCAGCAGCACCAGCAGAACCCCGGCAGCCAGGCCCAGAGCGGCTACCCTGAGGACACACATGGGGTTAATTACCTGTATGATGGCTCCTGTCAGAGGCCATAATAAACATTTTTGGGGGGTTAAACAAAGAAAAAAAACACATATATACACACACAATATGAATTTCTTTTTTAAATGACAATCTTAAGAGAACTAACATTGCTTGGTATTTGTTGTCGTCAGCAAATTGTCACGCCTCGCTAGAGTAAAAATCATGGCCACACAGCAAAACCAAATAAAGAAATTAAATTACAATCTGACTAGCACAAAGGTTGTGCCAACCAGGTAAAAATCTCTTTCCCTCAGACACCAAGTTACCTATTGCTTGGATTAGAGCATGTGTCCATTTGGGTTAATGTCTATCAACATACCTAGCAACACATGGATTTTGCAATGTTATTCCACTCTTTTTTTTTGCAGAGAAATTCCAGCCTCTTTAGGTCAATCTACAAAATTGAGGTCCGACTCGAACTGGGCCACTCCAGAACCCTGATCTTTTTTGAAAGCCATTCCTTGGTGGATTTGGCTGTGTACTTGGGATTCTCATGTTGAAAGGTGAAATTCTTTAACTTCACCTTTCTGGCAATGGGCAGCACAGTTAGCTATTCATTGTTTCCTTTATCCTAATCAGAATCCCTGACCCTGCTCAAGAGACGCATAAAAAGTTGTTCAGCATGGGTTCAAACCCAGCCCACGATCTTCAACCTAATCTTTCCCATCTAATAACATATATAAAAATAATTAAAATATGATGTATTTTATTGAGAGGCGGTGAGGGGTGTCAAAATCTAAACTCCACAGTCCAGGGGACCCCAGATCCATGAGACAACGGGGCCAACATCGCAAAATGCTCCAGGGAGAAATTGCAGGAACTTTACATGAAAATTCAAACAAATTCTAAACACCTCCGCTTCTATCTAAAACGCTTCCCTCTCATTCCCACGCTCCTTGCCACGCCCTCTCCCTATACCCTTCAGACTTGGTGAGAACAATGAACAATTGCATAGCATTGACTGCTCATGAGAAAAGAGCCCCATTATAATTCAGTGTGGACCACGAGTGACAACTGTTGTGAAGGCAGAAGCCTAAAAAAACACTTATGTAGAATGTCTCGCTGCCATGATAATAGGCCCTAACACTCTGGTGGGACCAGCTTGGTGAGAAATAGCAGTCAAACTGGTCCAGTACACACATTCTCACACACACCCAAGTGCCAATGTCAGACTGAAAGCACCTTTTTTTTTGTTTATGACTGTATTAAAAACAGGCTGAGGGAAATTCCCCGAACAGAACAGTACTTTCACCTGGGTCAAAGTTCCAGAATGGGAACTAAGGTCCCTAATGGGACAATCACAGATATGATGTTCCATTTTTTTCTCTGTGCCCTTCTCCTTGAACTCCTGAAGGTCATTGACTTAACCCAAAGATTAAAATAGATAAATCCTAATCTGTGGTTGACCTGTGTTCTACCTTCACCACTGTGGTCTTTATCTCAGTGTAGAGTTATCTAGATCTCAGAAGATGGCCATGACCTGATCGCCAAAGTATGATTAAAGTGCCCTTAGCATTGAGACTGAAACCTTCAACTCTGTTATCTCAATTAAAAAGAATCCCTTCCAGATCACCGAACACAGTCCAAAAGATGGAGCTATATAAAATATGCTATTGGCCAAGGATATAAACGTAGAAAGGTTGTGACAGGGGTATCTAGCAAATGAACAGGAAGAAATTTAAGGGAAACTGCTTATATACTCTGCAAAGCCATATTACCAACACCATTTCATAGGGTTATCAGGTGCTAGTTTTGTTCATTCCATTGATGTTGACATACTGACTGTTGCTTTGGAGAACCTTTGCCCCCTACTACCAACAAAAGAAAACTAAGGGAATCAGTGGAACAGTAAAAAAAAAAACTACAGAAAAAAACAATCACCCACTACATCATGACATCATCAACCCATGGACATCTTACGAGGCACCAGACAGCCAATCAAATGAGCCATTGAGCAAGACCAAAGTGAGTCAATATCCAGTCAGATAGGGGGAAAAGGCTTCAACAGAGTACTTGACCATATTAAATTGAACACTGAATTAATTGTGATGAACAGGGACAGAATGACAATACAAAGTGTTTGGAAAGGGGTTAAAAAGTAATAGAATGACAATACACCGTGTATAGAAATGTGGTAAAAAGAAACAGAATGGCAGTGCATAATTATTGTATCTGCACTTAATACAATGATACCATTGTGCCTTGAGCTCCCTGACAATTCCCAGACCTACAGTCAGTACAGATTATTTTTTCTTTCACTTTTTTGAGATCAAACACGCAGAGAGAAAAACAGATGTCTGGCCATGTTTAGTTTACCAGGTTAGGAAGCAAGGCTGAGGGGAGGTATGGGACCCAGCGAATGAGATGTGGGTCAGGACTGTGTGGCACTGATCTCCCGGCCGTGGAGATATTACTGATCCCTATAAGGACTTTGCAGTGACATGCACTGGGAGAACATGTTGGAAAGAGTGAAAACTGGCACTGAACTCCATCTGCCACGGAGCTGGAAGCACAGGTGTGAGTGTGTACTGACTTGTAGAGTGTCAGGTCTGCTGGCGGGTCGGAGGTGTTGAAGCTGGGTGGCGGGGGATGGCGCGTGTCCTGTGGGTGACGGGTGTCCATGGCCTCCTGGGGGCTCAGGTACAGCGTGACCGGGATGACTGGCAGAATGCTGATGTATCTGTGACAAAGAACGGGACTGGATTACGCTCCCAAATTAAACGTTCCTTCCTGCGTTGATGTAATCCAACATCATAGTTCAGCCCGGCCAACAGCTTCGACCCACCTCTTGGCCAGTGTAATGTTATAGTAGCTGAAGAGCGAGGGCCAGTGCCGGAAGGACAGCCTCCGCCAGCCCTCCTCGTCTTCCGCACCCCAGCTGATCTGGGGCCCGGGAGGGGGTTGGGCCTGACGGGGGAGTTCAGCCCTGGGGCGTGCAGACCCACTGTGCCCCCGGGACTGGTTCTCCGGGAGGAGGGTGGGCTCAGCCGGGGCAGGGAGTACACTGAGGGTGCTGCCGGGGTCCCCTCCTTGCACGGGGAAAACAGGGGCCACTCCCAGGTGGGGGGGTAAAGCCCCAGCCCCTCCCTCCCCCAGGGGGCTTTGTTCAGACACCTGGGCGGCCAGGTAGGTGCGGAGGCCAGCCGGATCGGTGTAAACCAGGATGCCAATCCAGATCACTGTCCCTGCCTACAGCAATACAGGGACACATAAATGCAGAGAACACTGGTCCAAAAACACACATGGGGCTCAATTACATAGCACCTGTGCTAACAACTTCTAAGTTAGTGTGCAATATGTTTAGATCACAAGAAAATACTTTACAAATTGATAGAGTCAGTCTATTGGGCGTAAATGAATTATAGCTACTTCTACAGCACACTATTTCCTAAAAATTAAAATCTTGACATGAATACCAGTCACTGACTATGTACAAAGTGTAATTCATGAAATTACACTTTGTCCATAGTCAATTAAAAGCACGATTCCTCTATTGAAAGGCATTATATTGAACATTCTACATTTCTCTCTTTCGCAACATCAGGTTTCTCATTATTGCTTATACATTCCACTTGCAACATACACTTTACTTGATACTTGTAAATTTCCTGCCCTCTTCTATTTGCACTTCTGGTCAGATGCTAACTGCAATTCATTGCACAGTTCTCATACTGTTCAATGACATTAAAGTTGAATCTAATCATGCAAAATGTCATCCTGTCAATCCACAATAGGGAAACGATGTAGCATTAAAACAAGTCTGATCATTTGACCTTGTTGGGCTACACACATGCAATTTTCAATTAAGTAATCAATGGATGAATCCGCATTCACGCTATTCCAAAAAAAAAAAAAAAAACACTGCTCTGAAAAATGGGAGGCTGCACCTTTTTTCTTTCATTGGACCTGACCTGTGGAAGTCCCTTCCTGACAGCCTCAGGGCTGCAGACAATCATGGCTTTTAAAACAGGCCTTAAGACACACCTCTATCGGTTGACCTACCCTTCCCTTTAATCAAATTATACTGTACATTATATAATATGTATTATAACTTTAGTTTACTGTATTATGTATATATTCCTTATATCTATTTCATTTCATTTTTATCTGATAGTTCTTTTATTTATTATAATTTTCTTATTTTCTTTGAGATTATTCCTCTATGATGCAATACATTTCTTTACAAACACAATAAATAATAATAATAATAATAATAATAATAATAATAATAATTATTATTATTATTATATCAGAGATTACAGCAATACAGCAAAAAAAAAACTCATTTTTTGAGCCCTGGTTGTACATGTAAATATTAATGTTGTACTTTAATAGATTGCTATCCCCAAAACCCCAAAAGATCAAAAAATACCCAGATATCATAGAGTAATAACCAGGGTTCCTGGGAAACCTTTGAGAAATAATTTAGCAACCCCAGCTGATACTAAGTGGCATTCAAGGAAGAGCCCCAGTCTCACCATGATGACGCGCTGAGCCAGGCGGGTGCGTGCCAGGAAGTAGACCACGCGGAGACGCTTGGGCAGACGCAGGTTCCTGAAGGCCGGCGTCTGCAGGGTTATCGTGTGAGGTGAGGGCCGCGGGGGAGGGGGCACCTCCCGGGGACGAAGGGGGCCCGGTTTGGGCGGGAGCATCCCCGCCTCTGCCGGAAGACGGCGGTTCAGATCGGCCAACTGTGTGTGTGTGTGTATGGATTTGATTTAAAGCAAAAATGCGTGGGTGCATGTTGGATTAGGCGTGTATGAGTGTAACGGGGGGGGGGGGGGTGGATAGAGAGAGACTATGTCAATATTTTGCCACGTGTTGTCAACTCTGGAAATTACTCATGTCTCAAGAGGTGGAAATATATGACC
>JACXGI010011611.1:7020-24690 GCA_016801175.1 Esox masquinongy | reverse complement strand
TCTACCTCCTGCGACGGGCAGAACTCCGTTTTCAGCCAGCGATTGAGTTGCGCAAGTCTGCTGTAGAGCTCGTCACTACCCCTAGCTGGGAGGGGGCCAGAGACAATTACTCGATGCCGACACATCTTTCTAGCTAGTTTACACGCTGATGCTATGTTCTGCTTCGTAACCTCTGACTGTTTCACCCTAACGTCGTTGGTGCCAACGTGAATAACAATATCTCTGTACTCTCTATACTTGCCAGTTTTGGACTTCGCTAGCACCAACCCCAGATTTGCGGCTACGTCGGTGGCTCTGCCCCCCGTAAACAGTATACGATCACCGGCTGATTCTTTAGTCTAATACTGCGGGTAATGGAATTGCTGATGCCTAAAGTTTTCAGCTTTTCCAGGCCACCTGTAGAAAATGCCTGCCGATCATTCCCCTCCGAAGACGGCTCGGGCCTTGACTCTGACTCCAGTGGGGAAAACCTGTTGAAAATCTTTGTCGGCTCTAGCAGCAACCCAGGTTTAACTGGTCGACGGCATTTCTTCCCAATGACCAAGAGAAAGTTCTTTCCCGGCTGCAGGAGCTGTGCCGGGGGGCTAACAACACTGTAGTTTCTTCCTGGTGGCACAGACGCAGTTTTTTCCAGTTCTACCCTAACATAATCCTTGCCTGACATTTGCATCTGAAGCCTAGCCTCTAACTCTGCTATCTTTACCTGAAGACGATAGTTCTCCTCCATGTTTTAGCTACAACAATTACAGTGATAAGACATAATAATGGTACTTAGCTTCAGGGAGGGATGAGTAGTTCCGTTAAATATGTCCAAAAAGAGTCCCGGTGTAGAAAAGTTGGGTAAAAAGTCAACAGATAAAAATATTGCGTTGGTAAACTCTTAAAGTAGAATTTAACCAATTAGTTTATATAGAGTAAATACGAAAAAGTTTGGCAGGTAGCCAGGTAACAGCAAGCAGCATACAGCACATCAATAATCCCACAATGCACAGCTATTGGGAAATGAGTGTGCCTTAATGTATGGATTGCCCCACCATTTTCATTATGTAATTGTTTTATACATTCTTAAAAAGTTCAAATGTCATTTGTTAGCTTTTATAATTACAATACAATTCAAAACAATTATTTCAAATAAAATAACTATGTAAACAACCTACACAGCACTGAAAACAGCAGATGTCTTCTGTGTCAGCCACAGATTTAATAATGAAAACACAACCTGTACGCCTCCAAATTGTTACGGCACTTAACTTTGTCATTGGTTACACGTCACCGGTCACCACTTCAGAACTATATCGTTACCATTAAATAAAATTGTGATACGGTCGGATGAAGGTAAACTATTTAGTTTAGGTATTTGTTTACATTTGATGCCTCCGGTCTGGTTGAAACCCTGTTCTCGTTAATTATCACGTCTTTGCCGCGACATCGCCTCATTTCATTTTATCTATTAAGGACAAACTCAGCCGCATACATACACTTGCAAATGTTTATCTTAATATTGCCAATAATCTTTTTTTTAAAACGACATAAGTCTATAATGCAGCATACAAAAATCTGAATAAATTTCATGCTGCAATACCCAGACGTCTCGCATCCCCCTGCGCACACGCGCGCACACACATGCACACGCACAGTCACTACAGTTCGTAAGCATTGTTGCCTGTTAAACAAATCTACCAATTTGTAGACAACATTCTCGCATTAACCTCCGTTGTACAATTTGATAAGACGCATTTACAAATGTTTTGTTTACCAGAAATAACCTATCTTATGCTGTCAACAAATCAGCGTTGTTCATGCAAATTTAAACTCCACCTTCTGGGTACTTTTGTAACTTTTTGCCATATAATGCAACTCAGAGGTTAATGCTGACCTAAAATACCCATTCTTGTTTCACGAATAATCATTGATCATACATACACGTCCCAAAGTTGTCAGTTTTATTTTTAACACTATTTTTAAACCAACCATGATGCAATCAACCAAGCCATAATGTCTGCTTGACCCAGGTTTCATTTTCCTTTAGAATATTAATGTCGCCCACGTGATGAATGTATTAAGTAGTACTATGGTGGATTACAAACCTTGTTTACAATGAGGGATGTTTATCAACCTGAATGTATTACATTTTGTGCTAAGGATCATTTTCTATTTTTGTGGACCATTAAGATGGGCAGATCTAATCTTAAGACCCATTTCGTGTTAAAATAATAAATGGGCAGAAACTCTCCAAAATCGTAAGTCCTGAACCCCTCTTTATATCTTACACAAGAAATTCTGTACTTGTTAAAATGGCACAAACCCATGTTACACAAGCATTGTAAAACATGAAAGGTACCACCCACTGGTTATAAATCATGTGTTGTAAAAACTTGTCATAACATCAATTGCCTTTGGGATTAAACATTCCAGAACCCTGGCGCCCTTTTGTTCAACAGCAAACATCACACTACATATCGTAACATCTTATTCCTTGGGAATTTAACATTCCTGAACCCTGGCACCCTATTGTTAAGCAAAAAATTCCTTGGAAAAATGACATCTATAGAGAGAAATATTCTTACAATATAGAACTGTGAGGCTCTAAACAATCCCTAACCCTAACCCTAACCCAATTTTTTATAACATCAGTAACAAAAACATTAACAACACTTAACATACATTATTTCCTACTTTAATACATACACAATTCAAATACTTTATTTCCTACTTTAAAACATTAACAATTCACATACTTTATTTCCTACTTTTGATGGTGTTAACAAATCCCTCAGCACCAACAGCCCCAGAGCTCCATTCCACAGATAAATGCAATGAATTTGCCTCCTTTTTCAAGGATAAAATTAGACAATTAAAAACTCAACAACTATAAAAACAGTGACACTGCTACATTCACATAAAAGAAATCTGGTAAGCATGACACAATTTAATGCAATTGATGACATAACACTTATGGAAACTGTACAACATCTTAAGCTGTCCAGCTGCTGCCTTGATGCTCTGCCTACAAACTATTTTAAAAATGTTTTTAGCTGCTTGGTGATAGATCTACTGCAAATAGTTAACAGCTCCCTCTTATCTGGCAATTTCCAAAGGTCCAAAAAATGGCAGTCAATAAACCTCAGTTAATAAAGCATAGCCTATACCCTTGTGTTGTCAGCAACTACAGATCTCTATCAAATTTAGCACTCATCAGTAGAATCATGGAAAAATGCTTTTAAACAAATAAGCAATTTCTTAAACTCAAATAGATCGTTACTCTGACATGTACCAATCAGGATTTCAGACCCAGCACAGCACTGAATCTGCCCTTATTAAAGTTTTAAACAACATTTGTCTAAACTCTGATTCTGGTAAAACAGCTATCCTAGCGTTATTGGACCTTAGTGCAGCATTCGACATAGTTGGCCTTACAATACTGCTAGACAGACTGGAAAACTGGGTTGGTCTGGGTGACAGTTTTAAATTGGTTCAAGTCGTACAAGAGGGAGTAATTTGTCTCCATAAGCAACTATGTATCTGCGAGAACAAGCATGACGTGGAGTTCTGCAAGGTTCTAACCTGGGGCCTCTTTCATTCAATATTTACATGCTACCGTTATCTCAAATCATGCAAAGGAACAAATGTATTATCATAATAACGCAGATGACACCCAAATGTATCTAGCTCCTATTGGTCACATAGATTCATTCCACCAGTGCCTTCAACAAATCAATAATGGATTTGCCAGGATATCCTGCAACTAAATAAAGATAAAACTGAAATAATTGTCTTTGGTACCAAAGACAAGAGACTGACAGTCAGTGATTACCTTGACACACTGTCCCTTAACCCTCCATGGTCCGAGGTGATTTCGGCCTACTTGGACATTTTGGGTCCTAGATTCATTTCTGTAACAGATATAATCTATTATGATGTATCCTGGTAATCACAACCCCCTTGGCTACAATACAAACGCATAAAAACACACTTCTGGGACACTATTTAGAAACCTCATGTGTTGGAAAGGCAAGAAAATGTTTTACGAAAAACAATTAAACAATAAAATTTTATTGAAACCCTTATGAAGTTTTGTTTACGTTTTTTTCTTATATTTCCATGCATTTATTGTCATATTACATTGATTTAGGCTGAAACTAATGAATAAAATTAATAATACAATGTAAAAAAATATAGGTTTCCTAAATAATGTTGGTTCTTCAGCCTAGAGATGAAACAGAATTTTATGAAATACAGGTAAGGCATTTTTGTATAAATGATGTGTAATGACACAAAACGGCCACCAGATGGCTGCAGAGCATCAGTAGCGCAGTTGGCAATTATTTTTCTAAAAAATCTGGGTATGAAACTATTTTCATACCCAGATTTTTCATACCCAGACAACTATTTGCCAAATATCAAAGGACATCCCCATAGTATGTTGACAGAAGAACATTTTTATAGCATTTTTATAATACAAACGACGTAATTCGGTGCTATAGATGTATAAATAAACATAAAAAGCGATATACTCACTACTTATCCGGATGGGTCGTCACTCAGAGCTGTTTGAGCTGAATGGTCATTATACATTGTCTGGTAGAAAGTGTTCCTGGACAGAATAACTTTCCTTGGCCTCTTGATTACGTTCAAATATGTTCTAAAACGTTTTGGATGAAAACAAAGAGCTATCTTGCATAAACGGAACGAAAACTACGTTGGTCATCGCCATTATTCATCAGTGATCAGGGACGCGGCCATCTTGTTTATCGTTACCTGTATGACGTCCCATCATTCCTACGTAACAGAGGTCAATTCTAGGCTATATAAGCCAATGAACAAACGCCATTTGGGATTCGGGAGACAAAGAAACAATGGAAGACTCCAGCGTGTAATGACGACCGGTTTTGTCCAGGCGGATTTACCAGGCGGACTGAATTGGCCAAAGGGACCCAAATTATATAGCATTATTTTCGTTAGAATGCCTAGATCTAAGCTAAGTCATTCGTATGATTCTAGCAATTCGTTTTGGATATATATCCCTGGATATATATGGAAATGTAGGGTGCGCGCACTCGGTCACCGGTGGCATTTTACCTTTTCCTATCACGCAGGCTGTGTTAGCACCATAATAAAAAACGCACCGCTGTTATCTTTGTACAAATGCCTAGATCTAAGCTATAGTCAGCAGTATGATTTCAGTGTTTACTTTTCAAGATATTCATAGAAATGTAGCCTACATTTTGTGCTTCGGTTGGTGACCATTTTGTGGACTATACTTTTGGCTGTTTTCCCCATGGGAATACAAAATACGTACGGATCGCCTTCTCTTGTTGTCTGGATATTAGGTAAGTACTATTCCAGTGATTCCTTTTCTGCATATGTGTGGAAATGTAGGGTGCGTGCACTCGGTAACCCTAACCCTTTAAAAGTTAAAAAGTAAGAGTAATTATAATTATAAAAAATAAGATAACACAATCATTCTGCAATAACACTATACAAAAACACACATCAATAATAATAACCATGCAACTATACAACCGTAGTGCAATGTAAAAGTGACAGGTGTGCATGATATAACTGGAAGATGTGCATGATGTAAAGTGACAGGTGTGCATGGACTATGGATGGAAGGGAAGGGGGGTTCCAAGTTGAGCAGCTATCTGATCATGCTCTGTTTGTTTTGGACTGAATATTCCTGTACTTTCTGCCTGACGGGACAGTTTCTTTCCACAGGCTGTAAGGCTGCTCAACTTGGGAACCCCTCTTCCCTTCCATCCATAGTCCATGCACACCTATCACTTTATATCATGCACATCTTCCACTTATATCATGCACACCTGTCACTTTATATCATGCACATCTTCCACTTATATCATGCACATCTTCCACTTATATCATGCACATCTTCCACTTATATCATCCACTTATATCAATCTGTAATAACACTATACAAAAACACACATCAATAATAATAACTATGCAACTATACAACCATAGTGCATTGTAAAAGTGACAGGTATACCCCTTCTGCCTGACCGCAGCTTTGTAAACAGTCCGTGGCATGGGTGGCTGGGATCTGTAATGATCCGTTTGCTCCTCCTCCTATACCTCTCTAAGTAGAGATCTTGCAGGGATGGCAGGTCAGACCTTGTGATGCTCTCTGCTGTTTTAATCACCCTCTGAAGTGCTTTGCGATCGAGGGCGGTGCAGCTGCCATACCAGGCGGTGATACAGCCGGTCAGGATATTCTCAGTAGTGCGTCTGTAGAAGTTGGTGAGTATCCTGGAATCCATGCCAAATCTCCTTAATCGGCATATGAAAAAGAGCCATTTCCTGGCCTCCTTCGCCACGACGTTAGAGTGATGAGACCAGGTCAAGTCATCACTAATGTTGACCCCGAGGAACCTGATGTTGTGAACTCTCTACTGCAGACCCATTGATGTGTATAGGGGCATGGTCTCCTCGCCACTGCTTCCTGTGATCAACAATCATCTCCTTCGTTTTGCTGATATTGAGCTGGAGGTTGTTTTCCTGACACCACGAAGTCAGTGACCTTACTTCGTCTCTATAGGCTGACTCGTCATTGTCAGAGATCAGGCAAATGTATAAGGCTAAATAATTATTCACAAAATGAAATTCCAAAGATATCGCCTCTTTTTCTATTAACTCCTCTCAGTTTTTCGATAACTTATTCATGTCACCTATTGAAAAATATTATATGCCAATGATCTATGAGGCTAGAGCTATGGATTGGCGTTGAAATCATCTTGATAGCCCCACTACAACCCACAGGAGAAACCTGCAAAGACGCGCCACTCACAGCCTATTAATTTTGGACCTTGTCTTTTTCTAATAATTCCTCTCGGTTTTTACATAATGTATTGATGTCACCTATAGACAAATATTATATGCCAGTAATCTATGAGACTACAGCTATGCATTGGCATTGAAATCAACTCGATAGCCCCACTACATCCCACGGGAGAAACCTGCAAATAAGCGCCATTCACTGCCTATTAATTTCTGACCTTGTCTTTTTCTAATAGCTCCTTTCGGATTTTCGATAACTTATTATTGTCACATATAGAAGAATCCTATATGCCAATAATCTATGAGGCTAGAGCTATGCATTGGCGTTGAAATCATCTCAATAGCACCACTACAACCCGCGGGAGAAACCTGCAAAGACGCGCCGTTCACAGCATATTAATTTCGGACCTCGTCTTTTTCTAATAACTCCTCTCGGTTTTTCGATAACTTATTCATGTCACCCATAGACAAATATTATATGCCAGTAATCTATGAAACTACTGCTATGCATTGGCATTGAAATCAACTCGATAGCCCCACGACATCCCGTGGGAAGAACCTGCAAATAAGCGCCGTTCACAGCCTATTAATTTCGGACCTTGTCTCTTTCTAATAGCTCCTCTCGGTTTTTCGATAACTTATTCTTTTCACATATAGAAGAATCCTATATGCCAATAATCTATGAGGCTAGAGCTATACATTGGCGTTGAAATCAACGCGATAGCCCCACCACAACCCCGGGAGAGACTTGCAAAGACGCGCCGTTCACAGCCTATTGATTTCTGAGCTCATCTTTTTCTAATAACTCCTCTAGGTTTTTCGATAAATTATTGATGTCACCTATAGAAAAATATTATATGCCAATAATCTATGTGCCTAGAGCTATGCATTGACTTGTAAACGCTTACGCCTACTATTAAGCTAGAGGACGGTGCTGGCAGCCTGGCCAAACCAAGGGCACATACACTTTTCCAGTCCTCCAGCGATCATGCGGTTGCCATGATGACAGTAACTGAAAACAGGCCACACGCTAACAACATAAATTATTTGGTTGAATGGTTCTCAAAGCGGCCCAATTTTGTATCCATAACTGACAAGGAAACACTGAAACCAATTCCGTGTGCTACTTGATTGACAGCACTCATCTGATGGTTTGCTCTCAATTGTCCAATCACAGTGTTCCAAGCATAAAACACACAGTCCAATAAGGACATCTCTATCAAATGGGTTAGGTCCAGCCCCATTGCATTTGGACGATGCACAACTTCACACCATCCAAATGAAATGTCTATTCCATTTGGACGACACACAACTTCACACCATCCAAATGAAATGTCTATTGCATTTGGACTACGCACAACTTCACACCATCCAAATGAAATGTCTATTGCATTTGGATGACGCACACGTTTACACCATCCGAATGAAAAGTCTATTGCATTTGGACGACGCACAAGGGCACACAATGCAAATTCAATGTGTATATATTTATTTATATATTTAATAATGTAATTATCCATTTAATAATGTAATTATTGTTTGCTTGTCTGCGCAATTCAAATGCAATATAGGGTTGGAACCTTCAGTAAGATTGAGGTGTTTCCATTCCATTATGTCGGTGCACACTGAAAACCATAGGCACTTGACACCACACTACTCTGCAACCAGCAATCCTGATCTATTATCATAATGATGACACATGAACATTCCAGATTGTCTTTTCATGTATAATAATATTAGAATATTCCTTTGTATATACCATTCATATGCATACTACACTCATATTGTATCTATAATATTCAATAATTCCTCATCCTACTCTTTTACATTGTATATTATTGCAATATTTTTGCTATATTTTTTTACGTTATATATTTCTTAATTGTTACTACGTAGATGTCAGGTGCCGTGTCACAAGAATTTCATTTTGCAAGAGGACGCTGTGTTATTCGGTGCATTTGATAAATTAACTTTGAACTTGAACTACTCTAGTTGAAAAACTTGTAATAACCCAGAGAAATATCTGACTAGTAGTATTGGTGAGATTGCCAGGTTAACAGAAACAGACCTTGATGGTGTTTTAGACAACATTTGCATGGACAACATCCTTGGGTGACAAATTATGAAATACTGGTCAATGTCATCTTACTTGATATTATGCCATATGACTGATAGTTTTTCTCCGTAAAACATGCAAGGCATTTTTCCAAAATCACAAAGCACACCTTGCTCTCATTCTAAACAAATTAGCTTAATATATTCAGCTAGTTTTGGGATTTAAAATATAACATTTGCAGTATTAAGCCCATTCAAATGTGTAGTTTCTAGGAGGCTACACAATTAGAGAAGGGATGCATATGAACCTAATACACTAGGTTCAAGCATGCCTATTCAGTTAGGCATCTTGCCTTGTCCTCCAACATTGACCACTGACCAACAGTAGCAACCGGTCAATAGATGATAACGATATTTCAGTTGCACAACCCACTTATTTTGGCAACCCTGCGCGCTTGTTTTGCTTGCATAAATGGCGACTAAAACGCAGTAATCCTGTAGCCCAACTCACAGAGAATAGAAGGGAAAAAGCGATTTCAGTAGGCTATCTCGTCAGCGGCTGCTCTGGATACTGCATGTCAGATTGCGTAGGCCAATGTCTGCTTGTTGTCTGCCTGCTACATTAAGGTCTATTTCATTTTTTTTTGGGGGGGGGGGTGTCGGGAGTAATGTGTTATTATGAATGTTAAATCCGATTAGAACGGGAAGTGAAGAACGCAACTTGAGTTGTGTGTTTTGTCCAGCCTGCGCGACCTGGCCCAACTACCTATGTTTAACACCTAGCGTCTGTATTTTAACGGCAACTAAAAACATTGCTACGGTAAAATCTTTATCTTTATGGACGTTCACAAACGACTCTAACTTGTCAAGGATCATGCCTACTACTGAGCTATAGAACGGTGCTGGCAGCACGGCACAAGCAAAACTGAAAACAGGCCACATGCAAACGAAATAAATTCTCTGGTTAAAGAGATCTCAAAGCGACCCAATTTGTATCCATAACGGACAAGGAAACAATGGAACTTGTTCGTGTGCTACTTGATTGACAGCGCTCATCGGATATTTTGTACTCAAATGCCCAATCACACAGTTCCAAGCGCAAAACACTGCAGTCCAATGAGAACACTTCTATCAAATGGGTTAGGTCCCGCCCCATTGCAATAGAACGATGTACAGTTGCAATAGACATTTCATTTGGACGATGTATAACTTCACACCATCCAAATGAAATGTCTATTGCATTTGGACGACATTCAAGTTTACACCATCCAAGAGAAATGTCTATTGCATTTGGACAATGTATAACATCACACCATCCAAATGAAATGTCTATTGCATTTGGACGACACTCAAGTTTACACCATCCAAAAGAAATGTCTATTGCATTTGGACAATGTATAACTTCACACCATCCAAATGAAATGTCTATTGCATTTGGACTACGCAAAACTTTCACACCATCCAAATGAAATGTTTGGGTTATTTGGAAGATGCACGAGTGTACACAATGCAAATGCAATGTGTATATATTTATTTATATTTTTAATAATGTAATTATAATGTAATTTTTTTATTATTGTTTGCTTGTCTGTGCAATCCAAATGAAATGTACGAGTGGGACATTCAGTTTGATTGAGGTATTCCCATTCCATTACGTCTGTGCACACTGAAAACACTGTTACTGGAAACTTGACACTACACTCCTTAAACAACCTGTAATAACCCAGAAGAATCTGGCAAGTATTGGCTGGTTAACAGATACGGGTCTTGTAGACGTTTTTAGGTACAATTTGTAGGCACCATAAACTTGTTTGAAAATATATTAAATAGTGTTCAATTACATCCTACTCAATATTATGCCAATATACATTTGATTGATGTTACATTCTCGGTAAAAATTGCAAAGCAGTTTTCCAAAATCACAAAGCACATCATGCTCTTTTTCTAAACAAATTAATGTTCTAAATTGGGCTAGTTTTGGTATTTGAAAAAAACATTTGCAGTATTAAGTCCATTCAAATGTATAGTTTCTAGGAGGTTACACAATTAGAGGAAGATATTGAGACAACATTGACCACTGACCAACAGTAGCAACCAGGCAATAGATGTTAACGAACTTTCAGTTGCACGCCACACTTATTTTGGCAACCCTGCATGCTTGTGTTCCCTGCATAAATGGTGAAACAAACACAACATACCAGTAGCCCAACTCACTGAGAATAGAAAGGAAAAAGCAATTTCAGTATCTCATTAGGGCCGCTCTGGATAAGGCATGTCAGATTGATTATGTCTATGCGTAGTCTGCCTGATACATTCAGGCCTATTCAGTTTTTGAATGGGTGTTGGGAGTAATGTTTTGTTATGATTGTTAAATCCGATTATAACAGGGAAATGGAAAACATGTCTTAAGTTGTGTCTGTTTTGTCCAGCCTGCCCAGGCCTTGTCCCTATGTTTAACACCTTGCGTCTATTTATTCTATCAGCAACTAAAGAACATTACTACGGTGAAATCTGTATTTTTCATACCGTGTAAAGGCTTACGCCTACTATTGACCTATAGATCGGTGCTGGCAGCCTGGCACAAACAAAACACAACCACTATACCAGTCCTCCACCTGATTACGCACTTGTCACAATGAAAGTAGCCTAACTGAAAACAGGCCACATGCTAACAACATAAAGTCTCTGGGTAAATAGTTCTCAAAGCGACCCAATTCTGTTTCCATAACCACAACAGCACACTGAAACTCGTTTGTGTGCTACATGATTGACAGCCTCATCTGATGGTTTCTTCTCAAGTGTCCAATCACAGTGTTCCAAGCATAAAACTCACAGTCCAATGTGGACAGCTCTATCAAATGGGTGAGGTCCCGCCCCATTGCATTTGGATGACGCACAACTTCACACCATCCAAATGAAATGTATATAAATGTATATTTCATTTGGATGATGCATAAGTGTACACAATACAAATTCAATGTGTATTTATTTATTTATATATTTAAATATTAAATTATTTATATATTTATTTATTTATATATTTATTTATTTATGTATTTATTTGTATATTTATTCAATGATTCAATGATGAATTCAATGATATATAGAAAAAATCGGATTTTGCTTATGAAATTATTTACTTTATTGTGCATTTTCACTCAAATACTACCTTATAAGTACATTTTCATGCACGCTTATATTAGTTGAGGTGATTTAGAATCTTTTGATGCCAAATACATGATGATCCATAAACATTACAAATTGTTTATAAGCCCAAATGTACGAGTGAAAAACGAAAAAAAACACTTAGTCCCCAAAGGGATTTATACTAATAATCTGAATTATTATTTTTACGTAGGCAAACAGATTCTAAAATCAACTCCTAATAAATTGTATACAAATATGAATATGATATCGCACCAGTAAAAATTATTATTTTGATTGAGCATAAAAATAAAATAAATAGCCAAAATCGCAGCTTTATGCGCTTTTGAAACCACACATGTTCAAATTGCAATTCCAGATTATTAGTATAAAGGCTGGAGTCTGGCAAGCAAACGGCACAATCGTGTCAGTCTACACATAGCCTGTATTCAAGAACTCTTACAACACATCTTCCCTTTAGCTATTTTAAGACAATAAAGGTGTACAATTCAAATGTCCAGCTGTATGTCTCAAATCGGTCAATCAAACTATACAACACATTGTTCTGTTCATGCCTCTCACTTGTCCCAATTTATTAAAAAGTGTGTATTCTTAAAACATCCCAATTCCGTGATGGCTCTATGACTAACAAAAGTAATAGCCAAATCCCAATAAAGTAACAACATGCGCAGGTCGGGGAAAGATACTAGCTGTGCTGGTACTCTGAACATCAAATTAACCAGTCAGAAACATGAAGATGCAGCGTAGAGCGCACCGCGAAAGAATAGTGCGGAGTAGGGCTTGCTCTTAAGGAGAGGAAGAGGATCGATTAAGAAAATGAACCCAGAGGACAATGAGATAGAGACTAGGGATGATTTGGTGCCGAAAATAAATCATCTTCTGTTGTTTGGGAATATTTCAGGTTCCAGAGAGATGTCACAAACTAATATAGGCCTAATATTAAAAACCGGTAAGACGGTGGTTAGAACAACACACGGCATCACAACAAATCCATGAAAAATGTGTGGCAAAGAAGCCTCCCCTAGGGGATGGGGGTTGGGCGGGTGCTAAGCCCAGAATGTGTTGTGATCCTAACAACGCCTCTGGTCAAGGATATCGTTTTCATTTCGTTTCACTAATAATTAATTACTGCGATACCTTTGATGAATTACATAGGAAGCTAGATCATCTTCATGGTTCTAGAAAATAATTAGCGAAATTTCTTATTCATACAGATTATATATTTCATATTTTGTTTATCTCCTAAAAAAAAGGAATTTCATAAATATGATCGCAATACTAAGTTTAGAGGTGAAACGGATTTTATCGCGCTGCATGTGATCAACTATGTCATCAACATTACACTTCATTCTCATTGTTAAGTTAATTCACAAGGAGTGTCATCCTTTATCTGGGGGTATCGCCCATTAAGAGTGATTTGCGCCTGCCTGGGTACTCTCTGGCCACCTGGCTGTCGCAATTATTAAATTGCCTGATCGAAATAATTTGAGCCACATCGCAATTATTTTTATAGACAACAATCTTTTTGCACAATGTTTTGATTTCAAAATCATGATTCCAATCTGAACAACGGATTTTATATTTACTATACACCTGAATTAATTAATACATGTGGTTAAAACGCTTTCCTCGTGTGTCTAATAGTTTATTTTAATCATAATACAGTGTCCCACTTTACCTAACAAAATGTCCCACTCAAAAAAAGAACAGCCTACATAGTAGGATTATTTCTAAGAACACAGGCAATAATATTTTCATTTGTGTATTAGGCCCTACAAATGTACTAAATGAAAATTACACAACACTTAAATTATTCAAAATAATTCCTTTAGAATTTAGTTTCCACTTCCATCTCATTTTGATGATGTACAAGGTAAAATAAGAGACACTGTCGACCAGTTTGCTACGATCAAAGGATATCGGCATGAATAGCCTTACAAAGGCCTAAAGCACGGTTGCTTGATAAACACAATACATTTGATAAATAAATAAAGCAAAGGATGATTTACAGCAGGCTACACCGTCACGGTGCCACCCATGATCAAGCCAGCCTCCCGTCGCTGGCACCGCATTCGCCGTGTCGCATTCACCGTGCCGCTTTCACAGTCTCCACGATTAAGCACATCTGTTCCTGATCACATCACCCAGGACGTCCCAACATTATGCACACCACATCCTCATTACTAGGCCTACAGCTAAGGAAAACTGTGCACCAGGGTTTACGTTAGCTGGCAAAGGCTTTTCCCCGGTATCAGGTGTATTCTGCCAGATGAAAATATTAACCGCCAAAATGTCCGATGGGAAATATGCCAAATGAATAAGCAAATAGATTAATAGCATATTAAATAGCCTTATATTGTGTGACCTGTATGATCTGTTGCCAAGAAAACAGCGAGCCACCGCTCACTCTCACTATAAGACATTACTGTGTCATGTGACTACGCTCGGCACGAGAATCAAGAGCAGCACACTCTGGCACCAGCTCAAGCATAAGACACTGAAATGTCGAAGGCGAAGCAGACATAACCACGCCGGTTTAAAAAAAACTAGTGATGGTGCAACTGAGGCTAGCAAACAAACTTTCTATGTTTTATCCCGTTTTTATTCTTTTACTATTTTCCTATTCTATTTTTATTATTATGATGTTGATTTGATGTTATCATTTGAGTATTTGTTTTTATGCTAGTGTGTTTTCATATTTTTTCTTTTTCTTTGTAAAGCACATTGAATTGCTTCTATGTATGAACTGTGCTATATAAATAAACTTGCTTGCTTGCTTGCTAAGTGTAGGCTATTATACAGTACGGCTATTTAAAACATATGTCCGGTAGCTCTTCTGTATGGCTGGAATTCTAGAATTTTAACGCCATATTGGTCGTTTTGATCAGAGAAATAAGAGACTGCGCTTGTCTATTAAATAATAATGATGCGAAATTAGGCTACATTGTGGCATTGCAAAACTCTTCTAAACTTAATTTAAACATACTGAAATTTAGACGCAACTTTTATTTATTTGTCAATGCAACTGATTTGGAACCATTTTGAACACCCTCCTTTGATGACTTTTCCGAAATAGGTGTAGCATATAGTACATTGTTCCGTTGTCAGAATTCTATACTCACAAAGTGAAAACTATTTAGAGACTAATTACCGTTTGTTTTACATTGTATTCCTACTTATAACTGATTAGGCATGTGAGAGTACACGCATTGTAACAGGCGCTTTGTCTCACCTGCTCTCTCTTTGGGTTAATGTGGAGTAATTAACAGTAATTTGTCAACTTTAGGCCATTGTACAGTAAATAAATGAATTACATGTTCTTTTCAAATGCCATTTTAAGTTTTTATTGATAGAAACAGATGCAGTTTTCAGGAAATATTCCTGCAGAAAAGTGGCATCAATGATGCAAGTAATGTACGCTTGGTAAAAGTCTGCAATTAGCCTACATAAATGTTAACTTAATCATTGTAATAAACAGCTATATTTCCAGTCAAATAATTGTATTTCAGTTTAAATAATTACATTTAACGAAAAGGAAGAGATTCACGTGTGTAGACCTATAACATGGAATCAAACACAGCAACATAGCAATCCATGAATAGGAACCCTAACCGTTACACACATTCACACAAATAACTTTTTATTTCTAGTCTTGAATATTAAATATGAATTTCACCCTATTGAGCACACTGGAGGTATAACTAGTGAGTAATATGTAAACATGTGCATTTCAAAAGTATTTTTTGGCAATATGTTATTGCTCCCAATTCAAAATTACATGTGTATTCTTGAGGTCATGTTTCTAATAGATTGAACAGTGCATGTGGTACGAGGAAACGTTTTACAGCACACCTGAGTTCAAGGCACATTACACCGGTTGAAAACCTCTGGCATTCCGCGTCAAGTCTAGCCACTGTCAACCCAAAAGCAACAAACTGAACTCTGGAAATCGTGTATCAAAAAATATATGCTAAACATTGTTTTTAACTCAAAATGAACTGTATTGATCTTACATTTCCCCAATACAATGAGTATTTAGGGAATTTTATAAGAACATCAATATGGATGTCTTTGCCCATTTCCGCAGACAGGTTTTACAGGTGCGCTGGCTTGCATGTCTCACATCCCCTGGTACAGCCTGATGATCTTAGTATCATGTAGTTTCTTCCAGGTCTTGATCTCTAGGTCGTAGTCATGATTTGCATAGAATATGACCTTTGTATCAGATTGCCTATCAACATAGTAGTTGGGATATTTATGGTGGTTCTCAGTGATGAATCCATATGCATCCACCTGAAAGAGGGTAGGAGTAAAGACTTTAGAGGATCTGAGATTATAACGTTCTCCCTACACTGTTGCGCATCACTATAAGAGGGTAGGAGTAAAGACTTTAGAGGATCTGAGATTATAACGTTCTCCCTACACTGTTGTGCATCACTATAAGAGGGTAGGAGTAAAGACATTGGAGGATCTGAGATTATAACGTTCTCCCTACACTGTTGTGCATCACTACATGCAGTTGTCCAACCAAGGGTACTTGGCACGTCTATGGACTCATGTGAACATAGATATACTGATAAAAGGCAAATGTGGGGGTACTTCAAAAGTCAAAATCAGTTACTGAAAAAGGTTGAGAAACACAGATACAGAGCATTATTAGGTCATCAAATAAGTAAAGGGTGATCATATTATCACCTGGATACACAGAAGCATAGACTCACAGTGCATAAAATTACTTCAAAAAAAATAGTGTGAGAGAGTACAGTCTCACCTCGTCACAGGTATGCAGAGCCAAGAAAAGTGTAAATGCTCCATTAGTTGGCCTGAATATAGACCACAGTGAATCCTTTAGAGCCTTGGACCTCAAGAATCTACGGAAGAGGTAAAACAAACACATACACACACAGATTCATTTTAGAACTCATACTAGGCACTATGATCCCGTGGTTTAATATAGCTTGGAACTATGACAAAGTTAGATAAAACCATCTGTAATTTCTATGCAAACATGCCGTGTGTATTCTTAAATACAAAATAATATACAATAGGTTATTTAGCAATTATATCAAAAGCAATTTACAGTCATGTGTTCCAGCAATTTTTATATTAGGTTATACTGTTCTAATGTTGCTTTTCTGTTATTATTCTGTTATAATGTTGTTATACTGTTGTTATAATGTTGTTATACTGTTGTAATGTTGTTATACTGTTAGAATGTTGTTGTAATGTTATACTGTTATGTTGGTGTTATGTTATATTGTTCTAATGTTGCTCTTCTGTTATTATTCTGTCATAATTTTGTCATACTTCTATACTGTTGTAATAAAGTTGTTATACTGTTGTTATAATGTTGGTATACTGTTATTCTGTTGTTATAATGTTGTTATAGTGTTGTAATAATGTTGGAATACTGTTATACTGTCAAATTGTTATAATGTTGTTATACTGTCATACTATTCTTATACGTATTGAACACATTGTTGTACCTGTTGCGAATATATCTGAGGAAGTCCGGGTGAAGAACATAGAAGCGCTTCTTGTCAAACTGTCCTGAGTAGTATAACCATGGCCTGCAGAGGGGGGCCACAGGAACAGCACTGAGCAGGGTAGAGTCTATATGTGTGTCTGGGTTTGTGTGTGTGTGGGTGTGTGTGT
>JACXGI010011610.1:0-24591 GCA_016801175.1 Esox masquinongy | reverse complement strand
GGCGAATACATACGTCTAATACAACACACGTGGAATGTGATAAAGAGAGTCAACATGAGAGCGATGGCGGGATGGTGGGGGTCTTTGTTGAGCTGTGGTTGGGGCAGAGCATCTGCCTACATGTGGCCCATGTGGCCAAGCCCAGGGAGTGGTACATACAAAGGAATACACTCTCTGGTCCTTTTGTCCCTGCATCTGTACATTACCATCATGTGTCCTAGTCCTCCATCTCATGGACACCCCCCCCCAACCCAACTCACAGAAACCAGCCAACTCCAAGTTAGGAATTTCGAATCATTGCTCGTTTCTTTTTCTCCCTCTTTTTTCCACATGCTGTTTCCATCTTCTGTGCGTGCGTGTGTGTGTGTGTGTGTGTGTGTGTGTGTATATGCACGCTCGTGTGTGAGCGCATGCGTGTGTGTGCTGGGGCTCCAGTCTGAAGGGGCCCCCAGTTTCCCCGTTCCCAGACTGCAACGTTAGAAGTGGGCGGCCTCACGCACCGTTCTGAGGTCTGGTGAAGGAGGTTAAGCAGGGCAGCGGTCAGAGTTGACCTACAGCCCGAAGAGAGACGCGGCAGAGCTACCGTCCCACCTTTGACTATTTCCCCAGTTACTTTTCGACGGCTTCCGTTCGCCCAGTCATTTTAACAGAGGTCCATGAAAATGGAGGCCAGCGACACTTTGTTTCAGGGTGGCGTTTTGTGGGTCACACATCAACACCTGGTCCCTTAGTCGAAGCCTGACTTCAAAGTGTGCGGAAAAAGAAGCAACAGACAACTCAGGTGCTTAGATGCTGCCCAGGCTTTAGATCAGAGGGGCGAATACCTGAGAGAAGGGGTTGAAGCCCAGTTGTTCACACATGCACTTCCCATAAACCAAAGTTACCGTGGACACAGTCAAATCTATTGCCATTAGTCCAATAGGATCTCACCGGAGCACACCAGGCTCCAGCCTGGTCACACACACATCCTTCCTAGATACTATTCTACTTTGACAGGACCAGAGGGTCCAAGGGGATCTCTCTCTCTAGAGCAGCTTGGAATAAGCTAGAGTAACACAACAGGCCACATTCCAACTACTCTGGAAACCCCCCACACCATGGACTCTTGACGGCAATTGGCGACAAGCTTGGCTCCGTATTAAATGCAGACTCTCCTTAACTGGTGCTCAACCCAGTCGTTTGATAACGCCACACAAGGTTCTCTTCTGTCCCTGTGGAGACACTAGGGCCTGGGTGACGCACCCATTCACAAAGCTCCACTGTCTCCGCAGCGATTTGTAGAGACCATGATTGGCTGCGGCTGGGACTGAATTAGATTCTCTCTCTGTCCATCTCTATCTTTGAGAGTCTCTCCATTTTCTTTTCTTCTTGACTCGTGACATATTTCCCTCTATTTCTCTCGCTTCCAGGTTCTCTCCCTCCCACTCCCTCCCCCTCTCTTGCGTCTTTTCCTTTTCTTTGCTTCTGTTTTTCCTTTCCATTTCCTCACCATCTCATTTCCTTTGCTTTCCTTCTATTTTGCATTTCTGTCTCTCCCTTTCACTTACTCACTCAATCACTTTCTGTCCTATTCACTTTCTTTCTCTCTCTTTCTTCATTTCACTTTTCTTCCCTCTCTTCTTTTCCTCTCTGTCACTCTTTACCTCACCTTTTCTCCCCCCTCTGCCTCTCTGTGAAAGTGTGAAGCACATGAAACTCAGCTGTTGCCCAAGTCCCAGACTTCCCTCAAGCTTCCCCATAATGCACTCCTGTGTTCTGGAAATGGGAACTTCTATGACCCATGTTAATGTGACCATGACCGTCAGAGAACACTTTGTTGGCCCAGTTAAAGTGATAGTTCACCAAAATGACAGAATTACAGATTGACAATGTAACCCTGTACAGCCTGTAGACAAGGCGTAACAGGAATCTAAGTAGTAATGTGTGTAAATGCTAAAGTTTGAACATTTCGGGCATAAACCCATGTCCTGGTTTACTTTTTCACGCATCATGTACAAATCGTCTGAAAGTATTTCAGAGTGATTGTGAAGCTACAAAAAAAAAATAATAATACTTAAAACTGATATGAACATGATGTGTGGACAAATAGTGCCACCATGACTGAACATTATGTGTTGAAAAATCTAATATAGCTACCGTGACTTTTTGGCATTTGTGGAACAAATCACGTTTGTCATGGTGCTAATGCACATTTTTTACATGCATTGCATTAAAATCATCAATCAAGTGATTTTGCCAGATTCACAATCAATTTCAGATGATTTGGCAAAAATGTATAATATTGGTTGCAAGACACGGATGGGTTTTTTTTGCATTAGGGACACTTAAATAATGCATGGGTCAAACTGTGTGACTTGACTGGTTACTGGGAAACCAATATGTAACTATACCTTTAAGTTGCACAATAGATTACTTAAAAGTGGGCCATGCAGACACGACTCCCCGATTGGACGTTGTAAAACTGCTCCATACAAACCTGTTTTGTCTGATGGTTACTTATGACAGTTCCACCATGACCTTCTTAGTGCTGCAGACTAGGGAGACTAACTTTGTTGATACAGTATCTAACAACCTGAAAATGGGACCATTGATGAGATTGTAGTAATATGAACCTGCACATATATTACTGACATAGTGTATTTTAATGATCGTATCAGGGGCCCTATATTCAGTTGAGCCTGTAGTTCTACATGCTTAACACACAAGCTAGTTCTGACAAAGTCACCATAGCCAATACAGCCAGTTACTATTTTCTCTATGGCTGGATAGACAGATAGACAGGAGCATGATACAGTATGACTACTGAGTCCAGTCACATACTGTAGGCCCTGGGGATGTCATGACAAAGTAACACCCACATGTTTTTAAGTATTTAGATTGGTCAACACAAATTCCCTGAGGTTTGACGGCCCACTCACAAAACAGTGCAATGATTGGGTCACGGTGAACATCTAGCCCTTGTCATTGCCATTTACTCCTAGAAGTTAGATATAGAGAAATATCAGCAGTGTGACTAATTTGAAGGGGGTTCTACTGTAATTACGTATTTAACTTTGACCATTCTAACATAGATAGCCTTACTGCAACATTTCCATGTGAAGCTGACAAATCAGATTGTGCCACAGATCGCTGTTAATGAGCTATTAAGATATGGAGAATCCCACAGTTAAGTAATTTGCGATAACATTTTTGAAGATATAATAGAACAGAGTTAATCCTTCAAATTATGCACTATTACATTTCTCTGTGGTTCATTCTCTTGAGTTTCAGGGACAGGGTGGAATGGGACACATACTATTTGTCTCCAAATTGCAAACTAAAATTGTTATTGAATGTTATACTTAAAAATGCATTCCGAAATGTTTGTGTAGTTGTCGAGCTAAAACCGTTCCCCGAAAACTGTAAACCACAATATCATGTAGGTGTCACGATATACGTCCCATGTCAACAAAACACTGTTATCGACATAAGCTAACTGATAGTTATTCTACTTACATACACATACTGAATAAACAACATTACACATCCAGCTAACGACTTTGAACCGTTTTGTCTAAATTATAATCTAGGTGCTTGGAAATACAACATTATTAAAGTAGGCTAATATTTAGAAAGAATACAACACTGTCATCATAATAATAATAATACCAAATTTAATGACGGATGCTATCATTAGGCTAGGCTAATGGCAATGCTATCATTAGGCTAGCTATCCAAGTGTGTCAACAATAGCTAGCGATGCTAATGTTAGCTAGCTAAAATTCGGTGGATTCCCTTAAAAGGATTGTTCGTCCTAGATTCATAATTGGATAAAATACCACTTACCTTGGGTTGTTCATGAAGGCCCATGGAGTCATTTTTCACATCAAGCCATTATTCACCTCAGTCCCAGCCTGGAAGTGGAATTAACATTATTAGCATCGTCTAAATTCATAGATTGAAACCGCACCCCGAGAGCAACAAAAGCTGCATTGCAAGCGGAAACGAATGGGGAAAAACACATAAAAATGAATTCAGTAATCGGTCGCGTTAGCATCGATTTTTTGACCGCATACTGAGGAAACAGATGGTGGAAAGTGGTTGTTGTGGGTTGTTTATGGTTGTTTATAAAGTTTCCCCGAAAACGCGGAGAACTCTGACAGGTAACGTAGAGATAGCGACAATGAAGACATTATTTGACGAATACAACATCGACAGGTTCTGTGAGTTAAACAACACCACCACCAGTCTTAGTTGGACGTGTTTTGGAGTAGGTTTCCGCTTGCAGTGCAGCTTTTGTTGCTCGGACGCACAGTTTCAATTTATGAATTTAGACAATGCTAATAATGCTAATTCTAGGCTTGGACAGAATTGCATAATGGCTTGCTGTAAAAAGTGACTGCATGTGCCTTCAAGAACAGCTCAAGGAAAGTATATGACTCTAGGACGAACTATCGCTTTAATATTAAACTAGCTAGTTATACTGAATCTAAAATCAATTTGGTAATTTTTCAACATTCAGCTAATTTCCCCTTCTTGATGACATCGTGCTTCTAAGCTGTAGTATTGGACTTTTGATCAAATCTTCATCAGCTCCCATTGAGGATGCTTTGAGTAGAATGCAATCCATGAATTGAACGCAGACGGTATAGAACGGTGGTTTCCACTTTAGAACAATTTTTTGCCTGATATTGTGCATGTTTTCCTTTGAAAGACATTAGTGTCTTCTGTGTTAGTGTAAGTTTGTTTTTGCACGTGGCTGCAAAGGAGGTGGAGCAATAAGGAGAACCCAGGGCCCAAAGTGTTTCCAGACGTATGGCTACAGGAGTAGCCTGCTGGATCAATGGACTCTGTTTCCACCTCTTCCTCCTCTCTCTCCTTTCTTCCTCTCCTTTCCCTCCTCATCCTCTCTCTCGTTTCCCTTTTCTTTCTCCTCTCTATCATCTCCCTCATTTTCCACTTCTCCCTCCTCTCTCTCCTTTTCACCTGTCTTTCTCCTCTTCCTCCCCTCTCTCCTCTTCCTCCGCGCTCTCCTTTCCCCCTCTCTCTGTCCTCTTCCTTCTCTCTCTCCTCTCCACCCCCTCTCCCTCCAGTCTCCTTTCCACCCTCCTGTATCACCCAGCCGTCCCACAATCCTCTGCTAGTGAAGCTCAGTATTTTCCTGACTCTGCTGTAACCTAACCACCGTCACCCGCCCTGCTTCACACCCTGTGTTCTCTGAGGCTATATTAAACCAGGGCACGGTCGTTCGGTGACACATAGCTGGGTGAGGACGGCTGATCACATCTTCGCTTGTTGTTGGCTTGTGTGCATTTGATCTAATTTGCAATTGTGATTTTTTCATAATTTGCCATGTGAAAATAATTCTTATGCTGTTCTACAATATTTTTTGCTTCAGAATAGATAGATATAGAGTCTAGGATGTCAATAATTTTATAAATGCCATTTCTGTTTAATTTCTGATTTAAAAGGATATGTTAAGTTACAAATTGAAAACAATGGTTCTGTATTATTAACAATAAAATAAAGAATTGTGGAGATCAAATACTCTTACATTTTAAGTAAATTGTGTTACTTCAAGAAATTGCAATGGTGCCAATCCTTTTCACCACAACGGTAGACATGCATGTTATGATATAAAAGTATATTTATATGTTTCACGTCTGTAAATCACCCATTCTGAATGTCAATTTGCTGTTTATTGAAAAAAGAAATTTTGGGTTGTGTTGCACAATTTGCTTCCAGGATTTCTATACAGATTAGGGACATAACACCGCTTTCTACCACAGCCAGTAACATTTAAAACATGAAACCTGACATTATACATCATGAGGATTATCGACGTTCAACCTCATAATACTCATATCAAGAGTTTGGTAATAGGGAAACATTAAAAACATCTTCATGCGTCTTAACATGAACAGCAGCGGTGTGTCACTTAACATAAGGAATGGGCTGGCCACTGTAATCCATTATCCGGCATGTATTTGTGTATAATATTACTTTGTGAAACGCATCACGAGGCCCAGTTGTTGCCCAACCACAAAGGCCATACCAGTAAATGAAACGAAAGAACACGGATCAGACAACCCCAAAAACAAAACGAAAATCCAAATGGCTGGATCCCTCCTTTAAGATTCTGAACTGCCAAATTAAAATATATCCAATAGCTTCAAATTCATCTGTGGCCGTAGTCGCACCAGCTATGGGCTGAACTCAGACGGATGAATCATTTAGGACAGCACTTTGCACTTACAGGACGCGCTTCATTTGGTTCAACTTTACCTATTTTTCCACCAGCCGTTCCCATATGTAGTTTTTATCTTTGGGTCTACCTTTTCACTGTGTTCCTGTCAACGGTCAAGTTGTGGCTTCATTTTCCGACTCCATTTAAATCTCGGAATATGAGTTTAAAGGTCATTCTGAGGTGATGTTATTGGCTATTGAACTCAGCATTCTGGCCCCAACTGTACTTTCAGCCGGCGGTCTGCAGTTAAAGGATCTCGGGAACGAATCACAGCCGTTGTACACAGACGGAGGAGGGTTCCTGGACGGACTCTGAAAATCTTTTAGCTCCCTGGAATGAAATAAGGATAAATGTAGGAAAATAGTTGTACACAGATAGCTGGCATCACTGGGACAGCCCTCTCTGGACTCAGAGTATCTAGGATCAGCTTGCTCCTTTGTAATGCATTATGTTCTGAAAGGTGCTACTGCTCCTAGATCAGCACTCCGAGACAGTTTGAGGGGCCCTCGGCCCGACAGGATCCATGCTGAAGTCTTCACGGAGAATCTATTCACTCATTGTAATGCCCCCATCAGGCAGACATGCGCTTTTACTGGCCCACGTACGCATGCACGCACACACGCACATGCTCTCACACGCGCACACACTCTGTTAGTGTTTTTAGGTATCCAGAAAGGAAATGGAGACCACAGCTGAAGCGGCTCCAGTTTCAGATCCTGTCACAGGAAATGCTCCATGAGCCTCCCTCCCACTCTGCATGTGTGTATTTGTGTTTGTGTGTGTGTATGCACTATGTGTGCACGCATACATAGGTGTTTGTGTGTGTACGTGTCTGTGAGTGTGTGGATATTTGTGAGTGTTACTGTGTATGTGTGTCTGTTGGTGTATGTGTTGGTGTGTCTGACTCTATGTCTATATCTGTGTGTTGTTTGTATCGGTTTGTGTATCTCTCTGTGTGTCTATCTGGGTGTTTGTCTGTGTGTTTGTCTCCCTGTTTTTGTGTGTGTGTGTGTGTGTGAGTGATGTAGTCCATCAGTCTCTTGCTCTCTGTCTCTGTCTCTATTTTTACAGCGCTTACACTCTTAGTCATTCCATATTTACGTCAGAGCTCTTCATTCCTCCGCCAGCTTGAAGGATGGAAAGAATAACAAAAGAATAACGCCCATTTAGAGTTACTGCTTCACCTTTCAGGAGTCCTATTGTGTAATCTACCTGAGATTTCCACAAACACACAGACACACACACACCCCTCTCTGCGATCTGCTTTTCTCCCTCCTTCCCTGTAGATCTCGCTCTTTCTCCTTCTCTCGCCCTCATGCTCAATCTTTTCTGTCTCACCCACTCTTCCCCCTCCCTTTCCCACTCTCCCCCTCCCTCTCTCTGTGTCTCTCCGAGGTTAGACAGGAATGTGTGCAATGCGCGAGCAGGGCGTTTGGAGGTGGTGGCGGCAGTTGCAGAGGCTTGAGTCTGACAGAGTAGAGCTGGGCCTCTCTTATTACAATCAAAACCAGCTTTCCTCTGCATTCACTTCCACTCTCTCTCTCTCTCTCTCTCTCTCTCTCTCTCTCTCTCTCTCTCTCTCTTTCTGTTATCCATTCGCAAAGCAGTTAAGCATATTTTGTCTATCTCTGCCTCTTCTTTATTCACATCTACGGTTGATTTTCCTCTTTTAAAATAAATCCAATTCCCTTTCTCCAATGGTTTTATCGTTATTTCTGCTCATGCTGTAACTCTCCTCTCTTTGGTGTTCTGGGAACTAAATAAGGCCTCCAACCGTGGCTACGGCAACAGTTGCCGGGTGCACACGGTTAGTAAACAGTAATTTCCCCTGCACTATCAACAAAGTAAATGTAGACATTTAAAGCACAACCTGGGTGGTCAGTTTCACGTACCTACAATCCAGGACAGTGTTAGCTCATGGAGCTGAAGCCAAGGGGCTTACTTTATGGCTTGTGACCAGTGTCCACCATCACATATCTAGCAAGACAATAGTGATACAGACGAAAATTACATTGGTATTGACAGGGTCTGGTCTAGTGGTTGTGCTCCATTCTCCCCAGAAAGGAGTTTGATTCCAGGGTCTGTTTTTCTGTCTGATGCTCATCTGTCTTATTTGTACTGTCTAAAATTAATAATAGACCAAAGGAAAATGGAATTGTTTCCTCCTTTAAACTAAATGAGACCCATAGACCCCATAAAAATGCACTTATCTGCTGGCACTGCCATGATCTTATTTAAAGAATCCCATAACTAGAGAAATGATTTACCCAGTCTGAAAATTACATCCAAATAATCATTGACCACTGTATGGAGTTTGGACTATGTGATCCAATTAACGAACGGGTACAGTAGCATCCAATAATGTGGATCTAGCCAAACGTACGTTTGGATCCATGAGAAAGCATAACTCTCAAATAAAACATGTAAATATAAACACAAACATGTAATTTCTACTAGACTATGTTTGCTTATGTTGTTGTTCATTGGCAACTGCTATAAACGAGGGATAGTCGCCTCCATAAACACTGCCATTTATCGCATTCTAAGTAACAGTGGTTATTTAGAAGTAGTGGTTGTGACTTTTTAAGTCATGATTAGGTTCCTGTATATATCTGTCCTGAAGACATCCAACTGTCCCTTACATTAGGAAAGAAAGTGCATTAGTGAACTCACTTATAGCAAATAAGAAACATTATTCAAAAATGATGTGGTATAATGTATTATAGACACTATGTCCTGAGAGCTAGATATAGTAATATAGACACTACAAATGCATAGTGATATTCTTTTTGACCTTTATAAAACAGAGAGTTGAGCTGCTGGCACCTGTGCTGGAACTCAGATTAGTGGTTTACCTGTACAAATAATTCACAGGTTCAGACATCCTGGTTTTTTAATTGGTGTAGGCTTAATTACTTCAAATATGACTAAACACTGATGAAAATAAGCAGAGTAAGGTGCTAACATCACTAATGCCAAATTTGACATGGCGCCATAATCAGTATAATATAAACAAGTAAACAAACGCTATGACTTTGGTTGGTACTGGAATCAGAACTAGTATCTTCATGTTCTGTAAATTGTTCAGTTATACTGAGGTGGTATGAAAAGTAAACAAAACAATGGTCTGCGCAAGACACCGCTTTCAATTTACTAGCGACACCTACAGTATATATCCAGATGAGGGCAACTCTGGTCCAACAGGGCTGCAACGTGAGCTTTGGTTACTACTTTAACTGGTTCCACTGGTCAGTATAAAACACAGATTAGAAATCACCTGGCTAGTGCTGGCAGGAAAACAAAGCTCCACTACAGCTCCCCCGGATCCCTCCGAGTTGCCCGTCGCGATATTCAAAGGTCCCATTTTTGTAGCCTGTCCCTTGAGAGGACTGACTGTTCTCCATACCTATACATCATTGCAGAGATGCTCATCCGCGCACCAATGGAGGCGTGTCCATGACTAGTTTCCTGGTTCCCTCTGTTGCCCAAGGCCGGTTGTGCATCTCCCTAAGAAGATGCAGATTTATGCGCAAGCAAAGGCGGGCCCTGTATTTTTGATGAAAGAGATCTATGAGAGAGGTTTGCTCGTATATGCTTGTTTCACTCTCTTTCCATCTCATTCTCTTGCCCCTTCTCTCTCTCTCCCTCCCTCCCTCCCTCCCTGCCGCTTTCTCTCTCCCTTTTTCTTTTATAACAGGCCTTACTTTAATATGTATGCAAATGCTCTGTCTTCCCTCGCCTTAATTGTCTGGCTTCCAGCAGCCCAGCCTGTGTGAAGGGTGTTTGTGTTTGTGTGCAGCTCTGACTCCCGCTAGCTAACCGCCAGTGCCTCCAGAGAACGCCCAGCGCTGACTTGCCACAGGGGGCCACAGCATTGGGGACAGATGCTCCAGCGAATCGAGGGGGCCACGATTCGGCGGGCCATGATAGCCACAGCCGAATGGAGCCGAAAATCACTTGTGTGCCAATGCTACGAATCTTTCAGTCGACCTTTCCCACTCTGTTTTTCTGAGTCTGGCTACTGGGGGACGCACAAACGTTCAGAAACAGCCACACAGACAATCTTTCTAACCTGGCTGCAAAAACTTTCCTTGAAAGGAGAAATGTTTGGTAGTTTGTTGGTGTTGTAATGCCTTGTGGAAAATGGGCATGACAGATACCTTTATGTTAATAATTATATTTAGCATTGTATTGTTAAAGCATGGACATGTTTTCTACAGAGTTCCAAACAGAAAACAATTTACAACTCAAAGAACCATTTACACATTTTTTGTTTTCAAATTATAAATGTATGCTTTTTCATAGATTTACTTTTTGGCAAAACTTGTGTACGCTGTGCTTTGAGCTAAGTCCAATACACAAAAAAGTGTATTGGACTTAAACTTCACTATTACTACATTGCTACTAATCCTACAATTACTACTGCAACTATGACTACTATTATTATGATCAATGCTTCAACAATTACTACCACTATTACAAAACTACTATTCATACTATTACTAATGAAACTTTTCCTACTACTACAATTACTACTACAACTACCATCAGGTTCTCTACGCCTTCAGAGGATGCCTGAGGATTGATGCAAGTTATCATTTGTATTATGTAATTTGTTTTTGATTTAATAATTTTTGTCTTCATTTTAATGGTCTTCCTATTCAATTTCTTCAGCATTAGAACAGTAGAATTAGTCAATCACAACTTGACTTGCAATGGTTTGGGACTGTTTTGGAGGAGACAAATCTCTGCCCAGCACAATAAATCAGAGCGAATAGCTAGCAAGCATCTATTACTACTACAACTACTTTAACTACAATTACTAATACTACTACTACTAGTACAACTATTATTACTACAAGAATTACCAAAAGTTCTACAAGCCACTGTGGAGTGGCTTCCGTCTGGCCACTCTACTGTAAAGGCCTGATTTGGCCTTCTAGAAGGTTCTCCCATCTCTGCACAGGAACTCTGGAGCTCTGTCAGGTTCTTGGTTTTAATAGAGGAAAATCAAGGGTTTTTCTACCCTTCGCCAAAACTGTCCCTTGACACAATCTGGTCTCTCGACTCTAATTTCCTTCAACCTAATGGCTGGGTTTTTGCTCTGACTTGCACTGTCAACTGTGGAACCTTATATAGACAAGCATGTGTCCTTCCAATTCATGTCCCTTCAATTGAATTTACCACACGTGGACTCCAATCAAGTTGTAGAAACATCTCAAGGATGTTGAATGGAGACACTCAATTTCGAGTGTCATAAGAAAAGGGTCTGGATACTTTAATCAATTTTCAAAAAAGGCTGTAAATTAACAAAATATGGAGAAGTAGAAGGGTCTGAATACTTTCCAAGTGCACTGAATTGTTTTTTTTAATTTATTTAATGATTTGAATGATGCAGCAGCAACACTTAATCAGAAGCATTATCTTTCTAGACAGCTCTGATTCCTAGAGGACAGTAGTAGACTAACTATAAAGGAGAAGATGTGAACTTTAAAGACTGTGAGGTGCCCAAAGAAGAGCTCTTTGTCCGTTGTCTCTTGTTTTCAAGCTCCCGGCAACATCAATGCTTCCTCCACACAGTTTTCACTTTTCCAAACAGCCTATCACCTTAAGTCTTAAGCTGCCGAAGAACCTTGCCCAAGAATCGTCCGATCCCTATACAAGTTCAGGTAACATTGACATTACAAAGTTTAGGAGACAATTTCATACTGCTTCACATGACTGTCAAGATTGCAAGGCACTTTATAGGCTGGTGTGAACCACACAGTTCATTACCTGGGCCAAGATTCCTGCCAACCAAGACCTCCACAACAGGTGGTTTCAACGAAAGGCCCTGAAATGAGTCAGTGCATCCAGGCCACTCAAGTTTAAGATCTGATTTAAACTACTTCAAGGTAGGCACTGCAGTACCAGTGAATTATGTATAGAACTAAACGGACCCTGCACAGTTTCTACTCCCAAGACATCAGACAGTTGAACAGGACTGCAAAAGGATTACCAGAGGATTACTCAAAGGCTACCCAGACAGAGCGTATGGTTTCCCTTTTTGCTCTAACCCATTAGTACTGACTTTTAGCACACACACTGGATTCTATGCACACACGCAGACGCACAGTTACACATAACACACATGGTACTGTCTATCTCAGTTACACATAACACACATGGTACTGTCTATCTCAGTTACACATAACACACATGGTACTGTCTATCTCAGTTACACATAACACACATGGTACTGTCTATCTCTGTTACACATAACACACATGGTACTGTCTATCTCAGTGGTCTCCGTCAGGAAATTGGCTACAGGCTTAAACTTGTCTTAGCTGAATCATGGTGTCACAATACTATGGGGTTAGTTGCCTAAAGGTTATCCCAGATGTGGGTTTGTGTTGTCTGTTGTGATAGTGTTAGGTACTTCTTAAGGCAACAGGTTCATTCACAGTGCCCAGAATCACAGCATTGAGTGATGGAAACCATAACATCATATACTTTCTGTATTCATGGTGCTTTGCATACCGGTGGTTTAATATGTTTTGAACTTAATTGCAATAGTTCTTGTTGTCAGGACTAGTGGATGATGTAAGATCAGACATATAAAATAATGTATTTGATAAGATTAGAATAGATTTTTTTTTTATCTTTTCAAGAGTGTACTCTCATATTCCAATGACAAGTATTTGTCTACATAGATGGCCAACGCTTCTTCTCAAGGATCAATTCAAAAAGGATGGAGAGAGCGAAAGCATGATGGGCGACAGTAGAGAAGTCTGAAAAGATGAAAAGAGGATTCCATTTAGGGCACAGTTGTGGCTCGACAGGCGCTCTCCTGCCTTCTCCACTGCATGAAACACATTTTTAACCCGTTAATTTCATCTTTCTGTCCTATATAAGTTATTATCTGGTGACCATGGTGATTCCTCACACACCTAAGACATGCACCATGTGTCACACACACTCGGACACACACTCGGACCCACACTCGGTCACATACACAGGTAAATCCATTATCCAGAGCGACATTGGTCAGTGCATACATTTTCAAAACCCACAAACCTGACATAGCAGTAAGTTGCACAATGTACCATCAACACCTGAGGGCAAAGCACATCATGTTTAAAGTGCCAGTATAAGATATGCAGATGTGCACAAATCTGAGCCAATGCATGCTGAATTGAACTGAAGTGAATGACAGTACATGTATACTTGCCAATTAAAATGAGTATGTTAGATTCTTAGATAAATGGCAAATGCGCCAAATCCTGCAGGTTGCGATGTAACTTACACGTAATGTATTTAAAAAAGGTGTCTGTTAAGGTAAAAAAGGTCATTAAAGTGGCTTTTATTTTGCTGTCAAAAGGGAAAGGTTGTTTTACTTGACAAATGTGTCATAAACTCATCATATCTGGTGTTAAGAAATCTTGTTCTCATGCCCCTTTGAAAAAAAGTGCTACCATATTATACAGGTTTATATTAACTTATATATATATATATATATATATATATATATATATATATATATATATCGCACAAAAAGTAAAGATTGTCTCGTTGAATAGATCCAGGCAGCCTTGAGTTCATCCAGCTCTCTAGATAAGTGTTTTCTTACTTGTTTATCGGATAACTGATTCAATTGTACAAAAAGGCTGTTGAATCACTGACCACTGTTGCAATGCTTGTTTTTCCCCTGTTTGAACCAAATGAAAAATCCATTTGAAACTACTGTTATTGATTCAGATTTACCTAAATGCAATACATACACAATCCCTTATTTATACGGTCAAATCTACAGAAGTGATGTAACTTGCTGTCCCACCTCCTAAAAAACATATTCAAACAAAAACAGTCATGCTTTTAAACTAAAGGATAATAAATCATGTTATTCATGTAATTGTTCTAATTCAATCAAGCAATAACAACTACTGGATCACCACGCTGTCCACAGCATGATTAACGTTTTATTCCCATGATGAACCCACTTTTGTTAGAGGAATTTAAGCTCAAACGCTCACTGACAGTTGTGAAACAGTGGTTACATATTTTATAATCACTTTTAAGATGTTGCATTCTCCACAGACAATCTAGCCCATGAGCATACACACAAATATGTGTGTGTGTGTGTGTGTGTGTGTGTGTATGTGTGTGTGTGTGTCATGATTAGAAGGAAAAACATAACGTACATACATCATGGCTAAACTTCTAATATAGAAATAGTTTAATCTGAAAGAAATGCAAAAGAAGCGCGTTCGGGACAAGCTACTAAATGCGGCAGCCGACTGACGCTCAGTGCTTTTTCGACACAGCACATTGCTCGACGAACATCAATGGTTCATTAATCACTGCGTACATACACAGAACTGAAAGCCCCTTTTCACCACAGCCAATCAACGACGCGTTGCCAAGGAAACAACCTCCACCCTTGAGAGGTTTTTTCATGGATTTTTTCTCTTTTTTTTTTTGGTTGATGTTCGCTTCGTTCCCGGAATCCTTTGGCAGTCGTCTGACACAGAGGGAGAGAGGCAGAGTGAGAGAGCACATCCGAGGAGAAGTGCATAGTGAGAAACATTAGAACTTGAGAAACACAAACGATGTCAAGAAAGAGTGGATCCGCCATTATTTGCATTACGTGCGCTCTGCTTGTGATTTTGGGATAAATGTTTAGTGTTCATGCGTTTTTACTTATTTTTAGCTGATACATTTGCCTTTATAGCAGGCTAACTTGCCACCATTGCTAGACTATATCTCTGAATGCTATACAGGGAACAACTAGATGAGGCTAGTCAATGAAAGATGTCTGTAGTCAGACTATAATATAATATAATTCAAATATAGTTTTACTATTTTAAAATGCAAAACGTGCAACAGGTACCAAATATATTATGGTAACAATACTGCCCAGATAGTGCACTAATTTCTTCATGTAATAATGGTCAAAGAAATAACAAGTGTGATATTTTTTAGCGACACAGTCTAACACCTTTCTGTGTGTTAAACATGGCAGCTGAGCTCTTGTTTTTCATAAAGAGTACGAACAGACAATGAAAATGTCAACACCAACAGGAGCCAGTTAGGATGAGACTAAACTTTTGTGAAGTTATTGTACCACTGCTCTGCGGACCAGAGTGACCTTGGGTACATTCAAATCCATTTATTAAACATGATATCAACTGTATATTACAGCACTCTCAAAATTAAATTTCATTTTTTTTTCTTATATGTATGGCATATACACTGATAGCCAAAACATAATGACCGCTTGCAGGTGAGGCAAATAACATTGATCATCTCCTAACAAGGGTACATGTCAAAGTCTGACTAGATTAGATGGTAAGCGAACAATCACTAGGATGCAGGAGAATTGGGCAGGTGTAAAAACCTGAGCAACTTTGACAAGGTCCGAATTGTTATGGCCAGACGACTGGGTCAGTGAATCTCTGAAACAGCAAGGCTCCTGGGGTGCTCCTGGTCAGGTGTGCTGAGTACCTACCGACAGTGGTCCGAGGAGGGACAAACCACAAACCAGCGACAGGGTGTTGGGTGCCTAAGGCTCATCGATGCTCTAGGGCAACGAAGGCTACCCCGTCTGGTCCGAACCAACAGAAGGTCTACTGTGGCACAAATCACAGAAAATGTTTATGATGGTTACGGGAGGAATGTGTCACAACACACACTGCATCGCACCCTACTGTGTATGGGGCTGCGTAGCCACAGACTGGTCAGAGTGCCCATGATGACCCCTGTCCACAGTTGGAAGCGCCTCAAATGGGCATGCGAGCGTCTGAACTGGACCTTGGAGCAGTGGAAGAAGGTCGCCTGATCCAATGTGTCCTGTCTTCTTTTACAGCACGTGGACGGTCGTGTATGTGTGCGCTATTTACCTGGGGAAGTGATGGCGCCAGGATGCACTGTGGGGAGACGACAAGCCGGTGGAGGGAGTTTGATGCTCTGGGCAATGTTCTGCTGGGAAAACCTGGGTCCGGGCATTCATGTGGATGTCAATTTGACACGTGCCACCTACCTAAACATCGTTGCAAACCAGGTACACTCCTTCATGGCAATGGTATTTCCTGATGACAGTGGCCTCATTCAGCAGAATAATGCACCCTGCCGCACTGCACACATTGTTCGGGAATGGTTTGAGGAACGTCAAGGTGTTGCTCTGTCCAATAGCATATTAGGCAGGTGGTCATAATGATTTGGCTCATCATATATGTATAGGACACTGCACAGAAGTTTAATGTATTTGGAGTTCAGATGTGAATGTTAATTTGTATGCTATTTTTCTCCAAACTTTCAGCATGTCTTCCAACATGGCAAATAGACTAACATATACTGTGCCCTCAATAAGTATAGGGACCTATTTTAAACCCTAACTACACTGGTGACCTTACCCCTAAACCTGACCTTAAATGAAGAGCCCAATTTGGACTTCAGTTCTAGTTTTGTTTGTTACTAGTTGTGATAGCAAAAAAACTAGAGTGAAGAAGGTATAATGTGACATTACTCTCTAGGAGTACTATAATTGTTAGGTCGGCCAAATGTGAGGCTGTTAAAAAACCTCTTACACGAGACCAAGGGAACGGCTATGGAGTCTTTTCGGGCAGATGGCGGTAACGGTGAAATTCCAGTGACACGACTCCAATGGAGAGTGATCTTTGCTGCCTGTCTACCACTGAACTACCTGCTTACCGTTGGAAATCTGTCTTTTGGTCTGATGAGTCCAAATTTGAGATTTTTGGTTCCAACCACTGTGAATTTGTGAGACGAAGAGTGGGGGAATGGATGATCTCTGCTTGTGTGGTTCCCACTGTGAAGCATGGAGGAGGTATGATGGTTTGGGGGTGCTTTGCTGGTGACACTGATTTATTTTGAATGCAATACACATTCAAACCAGCATGGCTACCACAGCATTCTGTGGTGCAGGACAGACAAAGCTTCTTATATTTGACCTTCACCACATCCTCCTTTCTCCAGACCATTTCTGGAGACCTTGTCCCATTCCTTACCTCCCTTATAAACTCCTCCCTGAACACAACTTGTGTTCTAGCCAACTTCAAGATGGCCGGAGTCACTCCCCCTTAAAGAAACCAACACTTGACCCCTCTGATGTCAAAAACTACACGCTGGTATCCCTTCTGTCTTTCCTTTCCAATACACTTCTGTGTGCTGTCTCCAACCAACTCTCTTGTTACCACTCTCAGAACAATCTCCTTGACCCTAACCAGTCAGGATTCAAAACGGGCCACTCGAGTGAGACTGCTCTCCTCTATGTAATAGAAGCTCTTCAATGCCCAAGCAAACTCTCTCTCCTGTTCTCATTCTCCTTGTTCTATCCACTGCCTTTGACTGCATGCATGTCTGACAAACATCTCAGCTTGGATGTTGGCCCAACACCTCAAGCTGAACCCTTACAAGACTGAGCTGCTCTTCTTCAGTGGGAAGGCCTGTCTGCTTCAGGACAACTGCATGGTGTCCCCTTCCCAGACTGAAAAGAACCTTGGGGTGACCCTAGATGACACCCTGTCATTCTCTGCTAATATCAAGGCAGTGACTCGCAACTGCAGTTTACTGCTCTACAACATTCGTAGAGTATGACCTTACCTCACACAGGAATCAGCACAGGTACTTATCCAGGCACTCGTCTGACATCTGGATTATTGTAACTCCCTCTCAGTAGGGCTTCTGGTGTGTCCCACCAAACCCCTACAACCTATTCAGAATGCACCGGCCCGCAGGGTGTTTAAGCTTGCCGAGTTCTCCCATGTCACCCGACTTCTTCGCACGCTCCAATGGCTTCCAGTTGAAGCTTGTATCCACTACAAGGCCATGGTGCCTGTTTGCGCATGGCCTTGTAGTGGGTGCATATATTTATTTGAGTTGTCTCCATCGCTTGAACGCGGTGCATATATTTATTTGAGTTGTCTCGAGAACTTTATTCCAATTTTATCCCAATCAGTTACACATTAAAGTAATAAAATTGCTTTTTGTGATACCATAAAATATAACGGTGAACTGTTCCAATTTTAGTAATAATAGTACAGTTACTGATCAAAGATATTTCTTGTTCATTTTTACATTCTTCCCTGCCCAGATTTTGTTTAGAAATACATGTCTCTTTTGCTAACCTAGATCCAAGTTGATTGCGCAATGTGCAGGAAATTTGGGCAGAAGTGTCTGGGAATTAAATTTCAGTACTGCATTACACTACGTCTACTGCTGCTGCCCACATGGTGAGATGTAGCTACACAATTTTGTGTGCAAAAAAAGATGTATGTGTGTGTGTGTGTGTACAGTGTTCATGAATGTGCTGTTCATACTAGCTATCTAGCTATTCACTTGCTATCTCTAACTCTCCAAGGCAGAGCTTGTGAAAACTCTAAATGAAGCACGAAAGGCAGAAAATATTTTTGATTTAGCTTGCTTATGACTGCTGCAACTTAGATGCCAACTGGCCAAGTGAACTTGCCCTGATAATTGGAAGAATGACAGCAGGAGAACTGGAACGCCCACTCTCCAGCTCCAACTGGACTGACGATGCAACAGCCACAGATACCAGTCAGTACCTCTGTGTTTGTGTATCTCAGTATCGTTTGTGTATTAACTTGTTCCAATCAATTTGCTGAGCATGCTAATCCAGGAGGGCAAAGATGTAGCCTAATGATGACTGTGACCATTCAACCATTACCTCGCCATTACTTTTTATTTGCTTAAAACATTTTTTTGCGCCCTGTGGTAACACCCTAGATCCAATGCCTGCAAAGTTTGTGGTGTAATGCAAAAGCAATCTAAAAGTAAAATCGAGAATTCCTTTTCCCAGGGAGTAATAATTAATTAGTTACTTTTGGAATAAGTAATGAGCAATATGTCATGTATTACTTGTTTTGAGTAATGACTCTAACACGGATCCCAATTTCTTTGAGAGCAGTCCAAAACAGAAAATCATTGGGAAGATGCTGAATCTATGAGTGTGAGTACGCTGACAATAACAAACTATTGGTGATGTACAAATTAGCTATTTCCCCAATATAATTTTCCTGTGTTCGTATGGTGGAAATCTGACAAATGGCTCCTTTAAAACTCATGGTGTCATAATTCCGCATTAAGCTGTTCTTTACTTTTGTCCCAGCCTGGAGTTAGCCTCATTAGCATTGTCCAAATTCTTAAATTGTAACCGCGCAATTCAATATAGCAGAAATTGCATTCCAAGCGGAAACCTCCCCGGAAACTCTTCAAACTAAGTTTGGTGGCACAATATACAATTGCTTAAATAGTGGCAATATTATAGACAACAGGTTCCATGTGCTGTCAACAACGACCCAATGGTCTGTTGAATTTCAAATCACTGTTACCTTTGACCTTGGTCACTGAGTTATGTACGAAAGTTAGAACAGTGGGTATGAGAGACATTCACACATGTACAATATAATATACACACACAATGTGCACACAATAGACACATGTACTGTACACTTTCACATACAGTGCACACAAGCATGCTTGGATACACACAGACACAGACACACACACACACACACACACCAAAGTTTGAACTACTGTATACAAGGCAAACAAACCCGCAGGCTGTTAGGTCCCCCTGTAGCCCACAAGTCACCACATTAATTATGACTAATTTAACTCATCGCCCACTCAAAGAGAGAGAAACATGGAGGGGTGAAAGATGGAGGGAGAAAGATGTAAGAGAGCTGTCTTTTCAGTGGCGGCCCTGGCGATCATAGGGCCGAGGAAGACTGGACGTTTCTTCTCATTCTGTGAAGTATCAGCTAGTTTGTTCAGACGTGTGTAGCCTGAAATTGGTCTGCATCAACGGAGGAAGGACCACTCTGAGTCGAAGAGGAAGACACAGGGAGGATAGTAGCAAGTGACTAAAACCCCCTCAGAGGTTCTCTTTCTAGGACACACTATGTGATTATTTTAGCAAAATATTCAGTATTTTTTCTCCATGTATGAAGATAACAGCATTTGTTTTGGCAGTATGCACAGCCTAGTCCCAATGCCTGTCCCTGTCAGCCATGCCAGGCCAGTGCCCACACTAGGGCATCGAATGTCTGTGGGATTTTTTTGTGTCATGCCCGTTCCTGCAGAGCATTGGCTGTCAGCGCCATTGGACATGTAGACGCAACACACACAACGTTGTCAGGACGTGAGGACATGCCAAGACGCGCTCCTTCTCACATGGGTTTATATTCTGCCTGACATATTGCACACGTGTTGCCGAAATGTAGCCAACACTTCTGTTTATTCAAAACGCAACCGTCACAGAAACTTCCAGCGTATCTCACATCACTTATTACAATTAAGATGATCACTTATAATACAAGACAGGATCGGTTTGTCCTGAATACACCATGGGGTAACTTCTGAAATTGGTAAAACTGCCTAACATCTGTTGCCGCATTTAAGTGGAATAAACTCCAGAATAAGCTCAGGCTTGAATGCCTTGTACATATAAACTAATTTACAGCATAACTGGAAGTTTCACGACAAGACAAATGTGTCTGCTTGGAACCAGCGGTTGTGTTTGCATTGCGATTAAAAAAAAAAATTGTGGTGGCTGCTATATTTGTGTATTTTATTGATAGTTTAGCGTTTGTGTTTTTTTTATCATGTATTTCATTTACAGGACATTATTGTTAAAAATAAATTATTCTTAATTACATGCCTGATTAAATATAAAAGGTAAATCGTTACTTTCTGGTAAGAAACTCAGGGCTATGGGGAATTACCGGTGCTCTTTTGGCTTTTCAGAGTAGAGAAACAAACAATTCAGGAATAGGGTGTGGAAAGCATAGCTTTTTAAAGCATCTGACCACTTACCTAAATATTGCTAGATCAAAACTCTGATCCAACAAGGGGAGATCTGTTGTTGAGCAAGTTAACCCTAATTTCTACTGTAAGTCACTCTAAGAGTGTCTGCTAAATGACTAAAATGTAAATGTAAAAATGGCACACAGATCTAGTTTGAGAGACACCGACAACTGAAATGTCTTTGGGAATAGGTTCTCTGCTGCAGAACACTACCAGTCAAGTCCCATCGGCAACCTGTCACCACGTGACCAAAGAGCGCCAAGAAGAAAGAGAAAGAAAGAGGCACATTGATCGGTTCAGTTGAACCATCCACTCTCAAGGGCTATGGATGGAGGGTTGTGCGTGTGTCTGAGTATGAAAGGGACTGTGCGTGTGTGTGTGATACGTGCTGAGTGTGTATGTTGTTGGTAGCTGCAATGTCTGGGCTGAAATGTCTAGATTGGTCTCCTTGGTGATTGGTGTAGAAGAAATGACAGCGTGTATTGATCCAGCAGCCAGCATCTCCTTGGAAACGGAGATGTGTTGCCTTCCTCAAAAGAGGAACTGATGTAGTGGGTTCAGGTAGCAGGGGGTTGTGGAATAGGAGCGCACATACCAAACATCTTCCGTCTCTGTTACAGTAGTTACCCCCAAAGCCAAGTATATGGAACTGCTTAGCAGCACTGTGTCTGAAAATGGGTGTGTCAAGAGAAGTGGGAGGATCGCAAGCTTTTGTTTTCTGCGTTGTTTGATTGTTTCAGGCAGGTTAAGTTAATTAACCAGTCAGATTAAGATAATTAAACAGGCAGGTTGGGAGAATTAACATGATAAGTTAGGAGAAATATATTAAGGTTAGGCAAATTAGGCTTAGGCTTAACTAGAATGTTGGACAACCACTCAGCCCAAATTAGTACTGCTCCTTGCATGTCTCTCAACTCTTGCCACACCCATTTTCAGAAACCTTCTAGATGCAGTTAACCCATGACTTCCCTTTTCATAAATAGACACTTGAGGTCTGATAAACAACAGTTTCACAACAGAGAAGCTAAACATCCCTGCCCATTAGTAAAACTTATGTATATCTTTTTTTGTCCAGGTAGTAATAAATTAGTTGACATTTTCTTTCAATGCTGATGCCATTTTGACACTGATGTAACAAAAAAATAATAAAAGAAGGCTCGCCAGGTGCTAACAATGTGAAAGCTCATCAGCTCAGTTTAGTTTTTAATTATGCAGGGAATGAAGAGGCAGGTTGAGTGGAACCAATTGTTGCAACATCACACCAGATCTTTTCAATCAAGGCTGAAGCTCCAGTTTTGACAACTAGTGAAAATAACTGGAAATTAAACAAACACACAAACTAATTAAAAATACTAAACTTGAAAAGCTAAGTTATTCCAATGAAATTAATATTTGTAATTGTATTTCAAAGGCCATGGTGTGCCAAGGCAAATATCCTCTGCTAACCTCTGCAAATAACCTTTGTTAAATTAGGGAAATGTTTTGTTGTCCGGTTTAACTAGGGCTTGAAGGTCCTGAACACAGTTCAGTACACAATGATCCCTTCCCAGAACAGAGGACGCACTTCATACGCGAACACAGATCCATACCCCACTAAAATCCATTCATAAGACAAACACAGGACAGTGACATTAGAAGATGCCATATTTTTCATAGCAACCACCTTTGTCGCCGTATTCACGCGTGTGATTGGGCTATACCTGTCTATTTTCAGAATCCTTTACAGGATCACTGTCTTGAATATGGGCACCGTGTCTTGCGGTGTGACACCTGTTTAGGCCTCTGTGCTGCTTTCTACTGATGTTTTTGTCTCACTGACAATGCCTCATTATTTCCCGCCCTCACACACTCCCCTTGCAGTCGTCTCTCCTTGTTCTCCCTCACACACATCTTCAGTATATGTGGTGTGTGTTCTTCAGCTTTCTTCCTAAATACGTGCCGAATAATTACATTTCAGTAAGTTCTGTTGGCCCTCTTACGCAGAATGACATTGCTGACGGCACGTTACGGTACATAACGATTCTTTACAATTAATATTGTGGGGCAAAGAGAAAGCAGAGGAATGAGCCAGCTGGATGTTGTGTAATAATTGGATGCTGGGAATGATCGGATGCTGGGAATGATCGGATGCTGGGAATGATTGGATGCTGGGAATGATCGAGTGGATGTGAGGATACATGATATTTGGCCAGATTTACATGAAATGAGGCCAGATTTACGTGATATGAGGCCAGATTTACATGATATGAAACCAGATTTACATGATATGAGGCCAGAGTTTAAATGTGATTTGAGGCGAAATTTACATGATATGAGGCCAGATTTACATGATATGAGGCCAGATTTACGTGATATGAGGCCAGATTTAAATGATATGAGGCCAGATTTATGTGATATGAGGACAGATTTACGTGATATGAAGCCAGATTTAAATGATATGAGGCCAGATTTATGTGATATGAGGCCAGATTTACATGATATGAGGCCAGATTTGAAATGTAGACAGGATACTGTTAAGTGCCATAGGACCAGTAGTGAACACAGAGATTCAGGACACCTATTCAATGTCCCATTCGAAGGACTGCACCCTGCGCTGGGAGATGTGCTTTGTGGATCACAGGGAAGAGTTCCCCCGTGCTGGCCCCCTCACACCACTTCCAGCAGCAACAGTCTCCCGTCCAGTGACTGAGCAGGTCTGGTCCTGCTTACAGGTGCTGGTCATATAATTAGAATATCATCAAAAAGTTGATTTATTTCAGTAATTCCATTCAAAAAGTGAAACTTGTATAATGTATACAGTCATTCCACACAGACTGATATATTTCAAGTGTTTATTCCTTTTAATTTTGATGATTATAACTGACAACTAATGAAAACCCCAAATTCAGTATCTCAGAAAGTTAGAATATTGTGAAAAGGTTCAATATTAAAGACACCTGGTGCCACACTCTAATCAGCTAATTAACTCAAAACACCTGCAAAGGCCTTTAAATGGTCTCTCAGTCTAGTTCTGTAGGCTACACAATCATGGGGAAGACTGTTGACTTTACAGCTGTCCAAAAGACGACCATTGACACCTTCCACAAGGAGGGCAAGACACAAAAGGTCATTGCTAAAGAGGCTGGCTGTTCACAGAGTTCTGTGTCCAAGCACATTAATAGAGAGGCGAAGGGAAGGAAAAGATGTGGTAGAAAAAAGTGTACAAGCAATAGGGATAACCACACCCTGGAGAGGATTGTGAAACAAAACCCATTCAAAAATGTGGGGGTGATTCACAAAGAGTGGACTGCAGCTGGAGTCAGTGCTTCAAGAACCACCACGCACAGACGTACGCAAAACATGGGTTTCAGCTGTCACATTCCTTGTGTCAAGCCACTCTTGAACAAGACACAGCGTCAGAAGCGTCTCGCCTGGGCTAAAGACAAAAAGGACTGGACTGCTGCTGAGTGGTCCAAAGTTATGTTCTCTGATGAAAGTAAATTTTGCATTTCCTTTGGAAATCAAGGTCCCAGAGTCTGGAGGAAGAGAGGAGAGGC
>JACXGI010011609.1:9458-24695 GCA_016801175.1 Esox masquinongy | reverse complement strand
TGTGCGCGTGTGTGAGCGTGCTTGTGCGTGTGTGTGAGCGCACATGGATCACACTAAACAACAGCACGAAGGCGATCAAGCGGACATAATGCTTAAAAAAATAATAAAACACTTGGAGATTTTGGAGATGCAGGCATTTCGAACATCACTCTAAAACATACATTTAATATCCTGGCCATACACCTTGTTTACTAATACACACGTTGTGTTTACAAACACGCACACAAACACACATACACACAAGCAAGCCCTCAAACAAACTGTAAACACAAGCACACTCAATCATACATATACAAGATGAAGCATGCATTCACACACACACACACTCACTCACTCACTCTTTCCGTTCCACTCAAAGAAGATGGAAATATAAACATTTCCCTACTAGACCTCTTGGTTCCTGCAACTGTCTGGTACCATTATAGTTCACTCACTTTGTTCTCATACGTCATTCTCATGAGGTTTTTTGTGTTTGTGTGTGTATATGATTGTGTGAGTAAGACAGAGGGGAGGGCATGTACTTTTTTTAGTGAAATGAACAGCTTGTAAATCTGATAACCAATTTTTACTCAACCTGAGATTCCTGAGACCGTAACTAGATAGTGAGAGTGTATTGTCAATGCACATTCAGCTCGACAGCTCTACAAAGAAATACCAAACCAGAATACATCCAGTAGCTGTAGTCTTTTTCATATTCTTTGATGGATTTTGTCGCTCAATTGTTCTTTTGTGTCTCCCTCTGTTCTAGGTAGTTTTTCTTGTCCATATTTCTGATCTCGCCTTCAGTGGAGCTGTGCGTCATTTACGCCTGGTTGAAGAAAGGCCTTGCCACTTGCACTTTGGAAAATGCAGAAATAAACTAAATTCTATTACCTGCAGGAAGACAGTGGTCAATTATATCATCCTATTGTTGTAAACGATGTATTTATTGAATAAATCTTAAGATGTTTAATTGAAATGTAACATTGCGTGACCCCACGTCTCTGAGCTGTTTCAGTGACTGTGGTTGTTTGGTGATGCCTCAATCAAAATGGCCGCTATACTGTAGTAGATGTCACACCGTCCAGTGTCCCACGTAGACGAGAAGCAGACGGAGGGAGTGGATTTGGGAACATGATTCCGAGCGGTGACATCATCAGTGTTAATCGCTGCTTGACGTCTCAGGTCAACGTGTTCATCCATCTTTTCTGCTGTTCCAAACGAGACCGTCAGTGACGCCACAACAAACTGCCATTTCCTCTGTCGTGAGCCGTTGGATTTAAGGAGGTGCTGGTGTGGGGTTCCACTCCCTTTCAGAGGAGGACCGCAACATTTTCCCAGTGTTGTGACTTGTGGCATTTCATTGCTTAGTTTTTCCACTTCGCAAATTTTTCATTTGAGTCCTACAGATTTTACGGTTAGACCCCCTGGCAGATATAGGCAGTAATCTTTCCACTTCGTTCTTGGTTTCTTGCAGTGTTTCATATTGGGACCTTGGGAATCAGGCAGCCCCAGTTAATCCTAAGGAGCAGACAGCACCAGTTAAGGGTATCCGCCTATTTGGGGATGGTGTAAAAGAGAGGTGAAGAGGTGTGTCCTGTCGCCAAATGGAACTATACAGTCTTGCTCAAGTCTCCATAATGTCTTGGTACTTCTACCTAGCTCAGCGAGACCATCCAAAAATGCAGGTGAAAGGCCACTGGCTGGTACATGTCTCCTTGCTTTTCTCTGCCTGGGGAAATATAATATTCACCCACTTATTCCTCTTGCCATATACTGCATGTACTTACTACACTTCAGTGAGCATGTTGTTATAATTTCACTAGCATACAGGTTTTAACTGGTTTTCCTGTTGTTCGCGGGGAGCGGAAGGTAGGCTAGATGACGACAGAGATTATGTAATGTCATTATGAGTTTCACCTTCCTGTTTTGTTGTGTGGTTTTTACAATATTTTTACTATTTTACTAAATCTACGGTCCAATTTCATTGTGATGGATTTCTGAGAGTTCAAGATTATAGCGAGCCGTCCCCCTGGGCATCTACGTCAAGCCATTCTGCTTCGTTTTTTCACACTACTCTTTCAACCAAAAGGTCATTCTGGTCATGGCGTGTGAGGGCAAGCTTACTCACTTGATGACTGTAGTTAACTTTGCAGATGCCTGATCTACCTGAGGGACGCACTAAAGCACTATGAGGCCTGGCAATCCCTGCCGACTTTGTTACCCTGCTCCCTGGGCAATTTGCATAATCCGTAGAACGCTTCACCAGCTGGAAGTTATTCAAGCTTCACCCTATTTCTGATTCCCTGCGCACGCTACCGTGGTTAACAAACACGTGTTCATATTAGTGTTGAAATGCTTACTAATAGATATTGAGTAGTTGGTCCAAAGAAGTTCTGTGAGTGATTCAATGCTGCCGTGCTTACAGGAGGTATGTCAGCGTCCAAAGAGTCATTTTAAAAAAGAAAACATGTTAATTCTGTCAATTTTTTAAGTGATGACAATGATTATCATTATTGAGTGTTACTTTTGTTTTTGACAGATCTGTACAGAAGTGAGACCTCCTGTAGTGTCAGTTTTTGTGAAAAAGTGCAACGACAGCCTTCCTGGCTGTTTGTCTGTGTTCAGACATCTTAGAATAATAATAATTATTACATTATTATTAGTCTGCCAATGTGTTGCTGAAGCGTTGTAACTTAGAACTTAGATATGACCAATAGACTACAGTGACAATCCTTGTGCTGCAGAATAAGCCTTTTTAAATGTGACTATGGTGCGTTTCTTAATTCACCTCTGTTCTGAATTTCTTATTTGTTGTACTTTTGTTGTAAACACACAAGCTCCATTTTCACTGGTTGATTATTGAAAATAAAGGTGTTGATCTGATGGGATTGAGTGGATAGAGAACGACTTGCCTCATGTCGTTATTGTAAAGAGTAATAAGAATTAAGTGTTTTTCCATGACAAGAGCGTATCTGGGCGTTTTAAACCCATTTGAGTGTATGTGAAAATCTACAAAATGTATGTAAATATCAATGACTGTGATTAAAAGCATGTTCTTTCATTTATTTGTTTGAATAATTTCACATGATGTTACAGCACTAGGTTAAATTTGAACCAGGATCATGGTTTGTACTGGCTGGGGTGTGGCAAATAAACAATAAAACCTAAAATATAGCTGCATGTAATCCATAGTCAATCAAAAATAGTCAATCAACAGCAAAAATATACTCACACTTCTTCACGCATGCTCACAAATATTTCAAATATTTTACAAATGAAATGAGTCATTGATGGACTCACAAGTAAATACATTCAATTAGCAAACATGCTTGCACTACATTGAAAAAAAAAACTACATAGCTGCAGTTTCCCTCTAAGTTAAAATATAAAAGTTGCAAAAGTCACTCATCGTAGTGTTGTCAACATATCACTAATTGGGTTCAATTCCATAATATTTTTTTCTACAGAGGTACAAGCTTTTTTAATTTTTCAATTTTTTTGCATTCATTCACCATTTCTTCAGCCATTTTGTTACATGTTGCCTAGCTTTGATTAAATTATATTTGGACATGTATCATGGTCCCACTTATAAAATCTTGTCAATCGGTCTCACAGTTTAGCAGGAGTTTCTAAATGGCGGAAATTCCATCAAGGCAGGCTTTATATATTGTTAAGGCAAATTTGTTCACCCTGACTTGAGAGACCAGGATACAAATTTCTAGGCCTGTCTCAAACGGCAGCCGGGGCACACATTAAAAATGACATGCTTATTATTATTATTATTACTATGCCCCAATCAGCACTATTCTTTTAGGACTAATTACAAATGGCCTATAGTCATGGCCTGCCAAACTACAAAATGTTTTACCTCATATTTTTTGAGTTATAAGGAAATTCTAAGGAAAATAATAATAGCAAGAAAAACAAATGATTAGCTTCTACGTAGGAAACATAATAATTATTCAAGAGAACTTGCTGGTATTTGAATTAGTTTTCTCATTCTGCAATCAATCTCTCATTTTAACAGTTACTATGACTTACTATCATGACTCCCTTACACTCCCACTCCCAGGGTTCATAACAGTGGTTTCATATCTGGTTAGAATGATTACACTTACAAACTATGCCTTCTTTCCAGATTCCATTAATAATGGAATACGAATTTAAAATCTGTATTAAAATCGGTATTAATATGAGAACACATTTTTAGAGATTTTAGAGACAAGTATTCAGACCCTTTATTTAGTACTTTGTTGAAGTCTTTTTGGGTGTGCCTGCACCAGTTTTGCAAACCTGTATTTGGGCGGTTTCTCTAATTCTTTCTTGTAGATCGTTCTGTCACATTAGATGGGGAGTGATCTTCAGGTCTCCCCACAGTTCAATGGTGCTTCAGGTCGTTGTGCTGAAAGATGAATCGTTGCCCTAGTCTGAGTTCCTGTGCTCTATAGATAAGGTTTCCTTCAAGGACCTCTCTATTTTGCTCCGTTCATCCTTACCTCAGTACTGACCCGTTTCCCATGCCCTGCTGCTGAGAAGCATCTCCATAGCATGATGCTGCAACCACCATGTTCCACCTTAGGGATTGTAATGACAAAGATTACAGTGGATATAAAAAGTCTACACACCCCTGTTAAAATGCCAGATTTTTGTGATGTAAAAGAATGAGACAAAGTTAAATCATGTCGGACCTTTTTCCACTTTTAATGTGACCTATAATGTGAACAATTCAATTGAAAAACAAACTGAAATCTTCGAGGGGGAAAAATGAAAAATAAAAACCTTACAATAACCTGGTTGCATAAGCGTGCACACCCTCTTATAACTGGGGATGTGGCTGTGTTCAGAATTAACCAATCACATTCAAACACATGTTAAATAGAAGTCATTACACACCTGCCATCATTTAAAGTGACAAATAAAGTTCAGCTGTTCTAGTAGGATTTTCCTGACATTTTCTTAGTTGCATGTCAGAGCAAAAGCCATGGTCCGCAGAGAGCTTCTAAAGCATCAGAGGGATCTCATTGTTGAAAGATCTCAGTCAGGAGAAGGGTACAAAAGAATTTTCAAAGCATTACATATACCATGGAATACAGTGAAGACAGTCATCATCAAGTGGAGAAAATATGGCACAACAGAGACATTACCAAGAACTGGACGTCCCTCCAAAATTGACGAGAAGAAAACTGGTCAGGGAGGCTTCCAAGAGGCCTACAGCAACATTAAAGGAACTGCAGGAATTTCTGGCAAGTACTGACTGTGTGCTACATGTGACAACAATCTCCCGTATTCTTCATATGAATGGGCTATGGGGTAGGGTGGTAAGATCGAAGCCTTTTCTTACAAAGAAAAACATCCAAGCCTGGCTGAAGTTTGCAAAAACAAACATCAAGTCCGCCAAAAGCACGTGGGAAAATGTGTTATGGTCTGATGAAACCAAGGTTGAACTTTTTGGCCATAATTCCTAAAGGTATGTTTGGTGCAAAAACAACACTGCACATCACTCAAAGAACACCATACCCACAGTGAAGCATGGTGGTGGCAGCATCATGCTTTGGGGCTGTTTTTCTTTAGCTGGAACCGGGGCCTTAGTCAGGGTGGAGGGAATTATGAACAGTTCCAAATACCAGGCAATTTTGGCAGAAAACCTTCAGGCGTCCGTTAGAAAGCTGAAGATGAAGAGGAAGTTCACCTTTCAGCATGACAACGACCCAAAGCACACATCCAAATGCACAAAAGCATGGCTTCACCAGAAGAAGATTAACGTTTTGGAATGGCCCAGCCAGAGCCCTGACCTGAATCCAATTGAACATCTGTGGGGTGATCTGAAGAGGGCTGTGCACAGGAGATGTCCTCGCACTCTGACAGATTTGGAGCGCTTTTGCAAAGAAGAGTGGGCAAATATTGCCACGTCAAGATGTGCCATGCTAATAGACTCCTACCCCAAAAGACTGAGTGCTGTAATAAAATCAAAAGGTGCTTCAACAAAGTATTAGTTCAAAGGTGTGCACACTTATGCAACCAGGTTATTGTGAGGTTTTTTGTTTTTTTTCTCCCTCAAAGATTTTGGTTTGTTTTTCAATTGAATTGTTCACGTTATAGGTAACATTAAAGGTGGAAAAAGTTCTGACATTATTTATCTTTGTCTCATTCTTTTACATCACAAGAACCTGGCATTTTAACAGGGGTGTGTAGACTTTTTATATCCACTGTATCTTGAAATAATATAACCGTATTTCAGATTCTTAAATAAGAGAAAATGCATGGCTTAAGTTGTAGGATGTGTATTTTTCATTTTTTTCCCCATTATTATTATATCTGCCATTATTAAGATATGTGCAGCAGAACCTGATCAAATTGCCACTTATCCACAACATCACAGGGACAGGATTATCATTGTTTTGAACAAAAATATTCAGAGCAGAGCAAACACCATAGCAACAAGAAACACAATAGAACCCACAGAGTAGATAGGCCTACAAACAAAGCCATGTCAAGGTAAGAGGACAGTATAGAGCAAGAGGATATGAGTAATGCCAAATAATATTCTGCATTAGAGAGAGCAGCTGGTGGGCTTATAACAATTAAAAACTAATTTCTTGAACAGTTTGTTTTCTCTCTAGAACAGAATTAAGAACCAGGTGAGTTGTATCTTGGCTTCTGAAAGTGGGCCCAGTTTGGTATCTAATCACAGTCCATGGGAAACTTATAAATATTTACTGATTTTGGCTGCATGTCCTTATATGAACAGCAAAAAGAGAAAGAGAAGACAGTCATGGGAGCCTATCCAAAAAATGTTCACTACTGTAAGAGCTGCCTTAAGAGTCTGACTTGATGTGAGGCAGATGTGTTTTTATTTTTTCCTCAGTGTTTTCTCAAAGTACACATCTTTCACTTTCTTGGTATGGGGGCAAGGATTTAAATTAGAGGAGTGCTTGTCTAAACACAAACAATTACTCACTTCCTGGCCTGACTACACCATTGAGCAATTAATTTGTCTCACTCAGTCGTCTGTCATATTTATGTGTTAGTGTGACTAATGGTTAGCGTGACATCATGGTCATATTGCTTGCCGTTGTCTGTCTTTGTGAATAAGTGATAGGACACAACCAGTCTATGTGGTGTCCTCCATTTACCCGCCATGGACAGTGTCATAAAGTTAGGTCCGGAAATTAAATGTGAATGCCATGTGTGGCATTCGCATTTGGAAGCTGTTGCTGTGAACCCACAACATGCGGTCAAAGTAGCTCTCAATTCAAGTGAAACAGGCCATCCTTAGGCTGCAAAAAAAAATCCATCACAAATAGCAGGAACATTAGAAGTGGCAAAATCAACAGTTTGATACATTCTGAGAAAAAAAGAACACACAGTGGTGGATGATCGTAGGATCCTTTCCATGGTAAAGAAAAACCCCTTCACAACATCCAACCAAGTGAACAACACCCCAGGAGGTAGGTATATCATTATCCAAGTCTACCATAAAGAGAAGACTTCATGAGAGCAAATACAGAGGGTTCACCACAAGGTGCAAACCATTTATAAGCCTCAAGAATAGAAAGGCCAGATTAGGCTTTGTCAAAAAACATCTAAAAAAGTCAGCCCAGTTCTGGAACAGCATTCTTTGGACAGAGGAAATTACAATCAACCTGTACTAGAATGATGGGAAGAAAAAAATATGGAGAAGGCTTGGAAGGCTCATGAGCCGAAGCATACCACATCATCTGTAAAACACGGTGGAGGCAGTGTGATGGCATGGGCATGCATGGCTTCCAATGGCACTGGGTCACTAGTGTTTATTGATGATGTGACAGAAGACAGAAGCAGCCGGATGAATTCTGAAGTGTATATGGATATATTGTCTGCTCAGATTCAGTGAAGTTGATTGGACGGCGCTTCACTTTACAGCTGGACAGTGACCCAAAACATACTGTGAAAGCAACCCAAGAGTTTTTTAAGGCAAAGAAGTAGAATATTCTGCAATGGCCGAGTCAATCACATGATCTCAACCCGATCAAGCATCCATTTCACTTGCTGAAGACAAAACTTAAGGCAGAAAGAGCCATGAACAAACAAGTGAAGAAAGCTGCAGTGAAGGCCTGGCAAAGCATCACAAAGGAGGAAACCCAACGTTTGGTGATGTCCATGCGTTCCAGACTTCAAGCAGTCAATGGCCTGCAAAGGATTCTCGACAAAGTATTAAAAATGATCATTTTATTTATGATTGTGTTAATTTGTCCAATTACATTTGAGCCCCTGAAATAAGGGGACTGTATATGAAAATTGTTGCAATTCCTAAACGTATCATACAATATTTTTGTTTAACCTCTTGAATTAAAGCTGAAAGTCTGCACTTCAATTGCATCTCGGTTGTTTCTTTTCAAATCCATTGTGGTGGTGTACAGAGCCAAAATAATAAAAAGTGTGTCAGTTTCCAAATTTTTCCAGATCTAACTGTATGTTGCCAGTTGGTGGAGGTGTGGAGTGTGTCAATAAGGAGAACAAGAAGAACTAGCTGCCTTCCTCAAGGCTCTCCAGGGGGGCTATCAGAGAGTCAGAGTTGTCCAGTAGATGTCCTCCTTCTCTGGGGGTGGGGGCTACCAGACAATCACAGGCCTCCCTTGGATGTCCTGCTTCTCCAAGGCTTACCAGAGAGTCACAGGCCTCCTCGGCATGACCCCCTTCTTTGATGCAGAGGACTGCTGTGAAAACAACGACAGTTACAACAGCAAAACACCTGCAGTTCCTTCATTGTGGAATGGCAAGAGACTGATGGTTGAGACCGGGGAAAGGGGAAGGTAAAAGTGGTGGGCGGCCCAGGAACCGGACTGAATACCACATTGACAGGAAGATCTGGTGGGGACTTAAGTTAACTGGCAAACAGAGGGTTGCTTCTATCAATAATACATAATGAAGGCGGGATTGCCCATGTGACCCATTTATTGGTTGATTATTGTTATCGTATTTATTTGGAGAGAAAAAAACAATTACAACCTCGGAGATAAGACGTTCAGGCCCTTAAATGTTTTCTATGGTCCCAGGTGGAATGAACACCATGCAGACACAAGAAAAACAGTCTTCCTTCTGAATCACATAGAATGAATGAACAAAATAAATAACAGTACAGTCCACCTTTCCTGATCCTGTCATGATGTCTTTCAGCGCTCTATCTACTGTGGATCGTCATTAACCCTTTCAGACCTGAATTATGTAACCTCTTTTCTGAAATATTTAGAAATAAATGTTCCCTTTTTCATAAGGCATCCATAAATTAGACCAAATAATAATAATACAAATTTGAAAACTCCTTAATTGTATTTTTTCGTCCATTTCAATGGATGTCAGGTCAAAACAGTTGTACTTCACAAACAACATACCAACATCAAATAAAAGCAAAAAATACAAATTGTTGGTCTATACTTTGTTTCCTCTTTTTTTAGGTCACAAACTTGGCAAGAATATCAATAAATATGAATGAAACCGTTGAAAATGTTAATTATTACTGTGTTCGGAGTGAAGTGGTCCCATGCCTCTCTTCAATGTAGTGGATTGTTTTGAAATTAGGACATGCAGATTCATACTGCCACTTCATTGGTTTAGAAGCATCCAATCTCATGGACTTCAGGCTTTCAATGAGGTGAAATGCTCCAGAAGCAAAAAAATTGTGCTGTTATGTGATGTCCATTGTAATGGAAACAGGGTCTGAAGGGGTTAAAACAGCCTTCATACCTCACATAGCAGGGTAATAGCACGGCCAGGGACGCTAAGTGTTACTGTGACTTAGTGTCTTGGTTCAAATGTAGACAGTAGTACAAGAGTAATAAAGCTTTCTAAAATAGTCTGTTTGTGTAGTTCCTTTTACAATATTTGTATATTTTTCGGTGTCTTTGTTTTAATACATTACATTAAAAAGACTTGATTCTGGTCTGTCTGTTCAAATGTGTTGTAAAGCTTTGCTTTTCTATCGTACAACACTGCCCCTATTTTGGCAAAGAAGTGGACACGTAGTCAGTCAGAGGCTGAGACGCTGTGCAGCTGCGCACATTATTTGGTCCTACAGGAATCTCTCACCAGGGTGGATTTACGCTGAGGCTGAGAACGTGCATGGCTAGAAACCGTTCTCCTCATGAAAGTACATTTAGTGTACTTACTTCAAACAATAGCAACATTAACACGTTTGCAGGAATGGATGGGTGGAGCATGGAGGATGTGGATACAGTTTGCCAAGCATAATATGAGGAAAAATTATTTCTTCTGAGGGATGGCAGGATAAACAAGGAAATCCAAAACAGCTTATCTGCAGCTGCTATAGTAAAAGGGGGAACTTGGTGTTGACAAATTTGAAATCTCTACTAAACACAAGTCTACGAGTAACCAGCATGATTTACAAATGTGCATTTGAACAAGTGTGTGTCAGTGTTACGGTAATATAACTGCTTTTATAGCATAGTGAGAAGATACACTCCTGCTGTTCTCCGGCTCTCACTGGCTCCCAACAACAGTAGGCAACTGTCTGGTAGAGATTTTTTAACATATTTTTTTAAGGCGTTTTATTCTGTATTGGGCTGGAAAAAGAAGAAAGATATAGAAGTTTTTGTTGAAGAAGCAGTAGGCTCTAACCCAGGAATCTAACCCACACTGGAGCAATACATGGGCAATGGAGGCAGCAGCTCTGACTGCTGGACCACCTCTGACCACTAGACCACCCCTCAGACCGCTGTACCACCTCTGACCACTGGACCACCCCTCAGACCACTGGACCACCTCTGACCACTGGACAACCTCTGACCGCTGGACCACCCCTCAGACCACAGGACCACCTCTGACCACTGGACAACCTCTGACCATTGGACCACACCTCAGGCCACAGCCTCTTTTTAAAGGGATGACAAAACATCCATCCAGGCAACATCCAGGCAACAATATGCTTAACTATTCCGCTATTCTATTCCAATCCTCCCCTCTCCTCTGATATCCGAGTAAAAAGAAAAGCATAGGTAGACCACACACCTCCAAAGCAGACACACCTCTTGAGCATGCGCTCCACACCACACATTTCAGATACCCCAACCCCATGCTCGGGGTGGTCGAAAAGACACAAATTACCAATAACAACACACTGTCTGTCTGTTTGGTTCTGTTGTAACACATGGTCAGGAGGACAGACATTCTATGGGAATATACTTGCATAGACTAAATCTATCTCTGTTTATTGTTGAGCTTATCAGAACGGCTTTCTCTTGTCAAAAGGACATTTTGAAGAAAATTAGATGTTGGCAATCTTCATAGCCTCTGCCTTTGAAATGCCTATTAGGGTTGCACATGCTAAAGGGTCAATAAGCTACCCCAAAAAAATCATATTTTATTCACAGAATGTGAGTAGTTTTGTATAAAATTGCCTATAATTTAGTGAGAACTCTGTCTGTCTGGCTTTGTCATAACGAGAAAGACTCAATTCTAGGATTTCCGTTTGCTTTTGGAGTCTGTACTCCATGTCTGTCAACATGTAATTTATGTCAACCCAGAGCTGAGCTCTCTGAAACTGGTCAGATGTTCAAATTAAGTTCTGGGTTCATATGTGTCAAGAGATGAGTTGGGAAACAAAACGAAAAGCTCAGCCCACCATCAAGTCAATGGGCCAAATCTCCCCTCCTTTCTAAAATAAAGCAATGCTAATCCCTGCGAATGCAGGATTTCCCCAAGGCACCAATGCTGATTGTTATCTCATGTAAATAATAAATCTATTCACGTTGATGCAAGCGATCCACAAGAAATTAGAAAATAGTTTCTGAAACAGTCTGCACATGCAGATCCCTGAAATTTCACTCCCTGGACTGAATCTACCACTTACTGCTGTTCAACACACCTTGTGTCAACTGAAGCTTGTTCTCGATGTGGACAAAAACAAACCAAAGGAAGAAATAGAAATCTGAATCTTCCTCTTATTACTACTTGTCAGGGCAATGGGATTGAGGCTGTAACTTCAACTTGCAAAAAACAACTTATTGCCTATACTAGATTATGGTGATATTTTATGTAGGAATGCTTCCGCTCAGTATTTGAGATCAATTGACAGCCTTTACCGTGGAGCACTGAGATTTATTGTAAAGCTCTTAAGCACCATTGCACATCATATGCTGGGGTTGGCTGGCCTTCCTTAGTCACCCACAGGCTCAGTCACTGGCAGGGCTGGCCCTAGGCATAAGCGACATAAGCGGCTGCTTAGGGCCCCCGACTGCAAGGGGGCCTCAGACAACTAGGGGATGAAATGTTGCTCAGGGCCCCCAAACGGCTAGGTCCGGCACTGGCCACTGATATATTATTAGGCCATTCTGGGTATGCTGCGATCTTTTTTGTGCATTTCTATTCTTTCAGAAATGTGGTGGGTACTATTCGTTTGCAGGACTCTTTCCTGCTTACTGTCCCAAATGCCCAAACAGAATTTGGAAAAGGGGCATTTGTACTTGGAACACCTTACAAAATAGTTTTAAATTGGAATAACTTGTTCTTCACCCACTTGGTGTTTTCAACCCATTCATGAAGAACTTTGAAGCTGATTCCTTGACCTGTCAATATTTTCAATTTGCTATTTTTATGATTGTGAATTCTATTTTATACTGCATCCAGAAGTAGATAGGTATTAGATAATGCATGGACATCTATTTTATGAAGCTAAAATGTCGTGTAGTGCCACAATAGCCATTATGATCAACTACATTATAGTAACCATGATGACACATCTGTTTGCAATACCACAAATCTTGATCAGATAGGGGTTGGATCACAAAACCTACAAATTGTGTAAAGGAGTCTGGAGAGAGATGGATAAATAACGTTGCTATTGACACATATAAGACTGTTCATAGAATTTCCCCATGCCCATAAAGCCCTTACATTTAGTTGACAGGGAATGTGAGAGACCAGCCCAGCCCAACCCAAACGTGCGTCAGTGATAGTATTTATAGTCTGGGAGGTTTAGCCATCCCACACTTTCCCGTTACTCACTGTGTGAACACTTACCTCTCCAAAGGCAGACGTTGGATATCACGGCATAGGCTACTTCATTTGGGGATGGGAGCATACCAAACAATCATGTTGGAGAACGATGTTTTTACCTGTTTTATTTTCTATAGTGTTCTCTTGATAATCAAGATGTACATTATAGCAATCATCACTGGACAAGTTAGGCTGCGTAAAAAGGTATGAGACCGTTTACAGTTTATTAGAATAGTCAGGTATTTGATATATGGTTTACTGCGCTGTATAAACGGATCAGGGTAATCAGTTGTGTTTCTTGTGGAAAGGTCTTCGCAAACCCAGAAGACGCGCTGAGACACGGCGGCGTCCAGTACTACAGAGAGGATCCTTATGTTGAGCGGTGCAGAAGGTAAGTGGAGCCATTGCCTTTATCTGATTCTAACTTGTAGCTTTTCGACCTACGTGGTAGCAAGGTAACTCAAGTTCAACAGTAGACCTACATGCTTAAAAACGAATGACGATTCAACAAAACACCGTTAATCAAACAGCGAAAACCGTTTTGTTAGTTTTTGTTGAACAAACTCAGATTAGGCTACTACTTTTTGCAGAAACACTTTTCAAAGTATGTAATGCGACACGTTTGTATTGTAATCGAACATTGGAATAGAGAATGTATCAAATCTTACACCGATAATTTGTGGTACTTTTTCTTTCTTGCGGCCTCAGGGCAGGCGTCAGGCGTCCAGCAAAATACTTTTAGGGCAGTAGGAGGAGGGGTGGAGGGGGGGCTTTGTAGCTGGATGGGAAGCGGGCAAATGGGTGGTCATGCCTGCCCAGCTCGGCCAAAAGAATCAAACAAACGTCAAAGCTTGATTCTGTTTGGGTTACACTGAAGGGAAAAAGCAGAGCCTCAAGAAACAATCTGTCTACTCAAAGGACTTCATGGGCAGCCAAGTGGAGAGTTTTTGTATGGAGGGCAGTGAGTGTTGACATTTGTAAAGATAAAAATAAATTGCTATTGTGATACCTGAGGCTGTGTTGATCTACAAGTGTGTTAACACATAGGCCGTTGATTAATTTACTAATATTTTATAGATGTGACATCCCAGAACTTAAAGATTTCTTGTACATACTTTATATCGGAATTATACCCATTGTCAATGGGACATTGCCTACAATGCATTTTGGGTAATTCTGGGACAAAGGAGTGCACTCCTTCATGGTCTCAATTCCAACAGCCACAAGGAGAACAAGACCCTTTTACTCACTCAGTAACAGATGTGATGGATATTGCACATTATTCCAGTAAACACCTGGTTAAGTCAATTAATTTTAACATTATGAAGAATACAATTTACAACAATTGCAATATTGCCATGTTGAACAAGCCTTGCTGTAATAAAAAACCCCACGACTGGCTGTCAAAGAAGCACCTCCTTTAATCCCTGTCCCTGTACACATCTGTATTGTCATATCACAAGGTATAAACCTCTGTAAAAGTTAAACACTGGAGGCATGTCATCTTCTACATGTCAAGTGTCAAAATCTGAAATAAACAAATGCACGTGTCACAATTATCCATTATTTTGTGTGAAACACTGCCGTGGCCTAGGCTGGCAAAGCGGTCTACATTGCACATGGCAACGCGATCTACGCTGCACATGGCAACATGCTCTACACTGCACATGTATGGCTGCAGCAGGGGTTCAAATCCTGTCCACTGCTCCTTCAGCAAAGCTTGAGACAAGTACTTAAAGCATTTACAATATAATAAATATATATAAAAGTGTAAATATAAAAGTTAAGAAGACTGCACGCTTTCGTCATCAATGCTGACCCGCTGGAAGGGGCCAGCGGAGGATCTAATTAGACCCTACATCCTTGGTAGTTATCACTCCCCCAGCCCTGGGACATTTGTGCAGGTAGTACGGGCATGCTACATATTTGATAGTTGTCACTCCTTTACCTTTGAGACATTTGTGCAGATAGCGGAAGCACGCCTGAACACAGGATGAGCTGAGGGATGGCCCGATGGGAAAGGCAGGCCAGGGGCTGAGTTGAACAGGCTCTTCATAGATTTAGGGATGGGCTGTGTTGAAGAGGAACAAAGCCGCAATGCGTCATACGTATACTGTGACTGGCTGTTCAATCTGCAAATTACAATTAGTTATATTTAATGATGCCAGGTGATTTGTAGGTTAGTCAGTCAGTTAGCAGTTGCCTGCAGTTGTTTTCATCATTTCCAACACGGGCCTGGGATTCAGTTTTCATCATTTCCAACAC
>JACXGI010011608.1:0-24570 GCA_016801175.1 Esox masquinongy | reverse complement strand
TTTTAGAGCACTTCATGCTTCCTGCTGCTGACCAACTTTATGGAGATGCAGATTTCATTTTCCAACAGGACTTGGCACCTGCACACAGTGCCAAAGCTACCAGTACCTGGTTTAAGGACAATGGTATCCCTGTTCTTAATTGGCCAGCAAACTCGCCTGACCTTAACCCTATAGAAAATCTATGGGGTATTGTGAAGAGTAAGATGTGATACGCCAGACCCAACAATGCAGAAGAGCCGAAGGCCACTATCAGAGCAACCTGGGCTCTCATAACACCTGAGCAGTGCCACAGACTGATCGACTCCATGCCACGCCGCATTGCTGCAGTAATTCAGGCAAAAGGAGCCCCAACTAAGTATTGAGTGCTGTACATGCTCATACTTTTCATGTTCATACTTTTCAGTTGGCCAACATTTCGAAAAACCCTTTTTTTGTATTGGTCTTAAGTAATATTCTAATTTTCAGAGATACTTAATTTGGGATTTTCATTAGTTGTCAGTTTTAATCATCACAATTAAATGAAATAAACATTTCAAATATATCAGTCTGTGTGTATTGAATGAATATAATATCCAAGTTTCACTTTTTGAATGGAATTACTGAAATAAATCAACTTTTTGATGATATTCTAATTATATGACCAGCACCTGTATTGTATCTAGGGGAGAGGAATTGAGAAAAAATACAAATTAAGTAGGGCTAATTCAGTTAGGACAGTCATTTAGATACTTTAAAATTGATTTTCATAGTGTATGTTAAGCTTTTCATCTACTCAGTTCACTACTTTTACTGTTTGCAATCTATTCGCTTCAGTATCTTTTCTTTCTACTATCTATTCTTTTTACTATCTATTCGGTTCCCTATTTATTCTGTTTACTTTCTGCGTCTTGTTCTCAGGACCTCTCTCTTCTCAGGATCAGCATTTACCCTATACCTGTCTCTCCATGTTGTCTCTGCACTCAACATCTCATTGTCTCAAAATGACAAAAAGATAACAGTCAATCAGATTCAGTGTCCCATGACTTTACAGTTTACATTGTTACAACAGATTTACGCCTGATTCCCAAACCACCACATACGTTGCTTTTCATAAAGTGCATTGTGCTGCCACGTTACTGCGGTTTGGAATGGAATTAGGCCATACATATGTTTTGAAATATAGCTTATTGCATTTCAATATCACTTGATTACTTATCAGAAGCATATAATATCGCTGGCAATGTGTTCTACTACTACTTAGGCATCAATAGGAAAATGCAAAACTCGAAGTAGTAGTAGCCGTCACATTTTGGGTGAAGTAGTCGACACATTTTGGGTGGATTATATCCAGTCAATGGGGTGGACGGCCAATCAAAAGCATATCTCTGGAAATTGATCACGTGACATCCAATTATCAGTTCCTCCAACGCAAGAGAAAACAAACATTCTGAGCTGAAGAAATCAATGTGCTTCTTGACGAGATAGAGACACCAGCACCTATCCATCAAAGACAGTACCAGTACGATGCAGGGTTTCAGACTCGTGAGTGGTTAATTTTGATAACGTTTTCTTAATTATTTGTTGGTTTACGTGCGTTTTTCGTTTTCCTCATTTGTTCAATTGCGTTCAATTACCTTTGCATCCACCCACACACTTATTATATAATTTGTCTATATAAATTGGTCTAAATCAAAACTGTTTTGATAATTTTTATTCGTTCAATTGCCTTAACATTACTCCTAGCATGTTGAGGGAGGCGCTATTTCACAAAAACGGTAGAGTGCCTGTTGCGATGGACTAACGAGTGGTCCGGAACACTCGTTAATTAACAAACGAAGTTATGTGCCACTTAAGTAACGATGCTTTCGGGAAACGCACCGATAAGGTAACGAGGCATTTACGTGCATCTTCCGATCATCTTAGTGCTTTGGAAAACCGGGCCTGTGTCAAAAAGTTCTGGAACTGGTGTGACATTAACGTTCTTTGGTGTTGCATGAAAAAATGTTGTCACACCAGACACGCTGTAACACGGAAGGACGTTTTATGCAGTTTGGGCGATGTGAGGCCTTGTGGTGAATAGCTAGCATTACAACAATGTAACAACTGATACAGGTTCACACTAGGGATGGTCACGGATAGTCGAATATTCGAATACCCGAAATTAATTTAGTATTCGAGTACTTGCGTGTGTATTCAATTTTGTCCCCCATTTTTTTTACGTATAGTGTATGTATTTTTTGGGGGTTGAAATAAATAGACCAGAATATTATTATTCGAAATACTATTAAAATTACAATCTTTTTTTTTTTTTTACATATGACAATATACCAAGACAAATATAAAAAGTATGCATTTTTAAGTCGTTTTTATAACATGTGCTTCTTCACACGTGTTTGTTGTTTACAATCATCAATCAAAGCGGTAGTGGTGTGGTCCAGTCAGTCAGAATGACGCAAATATTAGCAAGTGGATGAAAGTTAAATCAAGGGAAGATGGAATATATTTAGGCCTACTGAATGAATGTTACCTACGAAAAAAATATTTGGCCACAATACGCTACGTAAAATTCGGCTGTGGAATCGAAAGGCACCTGCTCCTTCACGCGTTATGTAGTAGCGCTCATGTTGTAACGGTAGTTTTTCAAAAGATGTATTTCGGTTAACCGAATGCTATTCAAACAATAACATAAACTATTCGGATAGTAAAATCTTGTCCAATGCACATCCTTAGTTCACACTACTTTCTATAGATGAATGATTTAAAACCTTTATTTTTCTATTTCCATGTAAATGTCATCACACCAAAGGACAAAAAAATCTATCACCTTTTTATTAAATTCAGGATGGAATAGATCTCTCTCACAAATCAACATTCTACATACTGGGGAGAACGGATTCAATGATTTTTTTTTTTTTTTCTTAAAATTTCTGAAACTTAACTTGGCCGGTCACACCATGGGACAAGTTACACGTTTAGTTAAAAATACATGATACAATGCTTATTTATTTCATAATTCTCCAGATGACCCAAACAGCGCAGTATCATCTTAACCATACAATGAACAGTTTTCCCACATGAAACTAATGTATGCATGTTGTTGAAACATTGGAGTTACAAAAAGCTGTGCACGTCAGCCACCCATCTGTCAATGTACCCTCATGCCTGTCTCTCTGTCTGTGTTTACTGTATCTATCAATCTAGCCCCCTGCCTGCCTGTCTGTAGATACTGTAACCACTTAACCCCCTGCATACCTGTCTGTCTGTATATATTGTATGCCAACATGCCTGTCTGTCTGTATATTGTATGCCAACATGCCTGTCTGTCTGTATATTGTATGTCCAGTGACACCGCGTCGTACGTGAGCTCATTCCTGTACATCTCCCAATAGCCCAAGAGGCTCCCTTTTAAACACTCACTGACATCCCCGTCCTTAAAAACCAGGAACAGGACATAACACGCACTCGTAACGTGTGTCAGAGGCGCTATGTGTTTCCTACTCCCACAGATGGACAGGGAATGAATGTTCATATTAATATTTAAAGGATCTGCTCTGGCGTTCTCAGGACATGCATAATTGATGTGGGAGGCAGTTGTGGTCCAACCTTTGCAGCAAACACCCAAACTCCAGATCATTTAATCAAGCTCAGCCCTGCTCTGTTTCATTACATCATTCTCTTTCTGTTGTGTATCTCCATCTCTTGTCTCTATTGGTCTGTACAGGCTCTATTTCATTACAACATTCTCTTTTTGTTGTTTGTCCTCATCTCTTGTCTCTATTGGTCTGTACATGCTCTGTTTCATTACAACATTGTCTTTCTGTTGTTTGTCTCCATCTCTTCTCCATCTCTTCTCTATTGGTCTGTACATGCTCAGGGGTTCACCAATCTGTAAAAGACTGCATGGGCACAATTCAAGAATAGCGTATCGCTATGTAAAATTGCAAAGAGTTTGGGGATCTCATCTACAGTACACAATATTATTAAAAGATTCAGAGAATCTGGAGGAATCTGTGTACGCAAGGGACAAGGGCGAAAACCAATATTGGATGTCTGTGATCTTTGGCCTTCTGGCGGCACTACATTTTTGAACAGACACAGTCTAATAGTAGACATCACTGCATGGGCTCAGGAACATTCTGAAAACCATAGTCAGTGAACACAGTACATCACATCAACCAAAAATGCAAGTTAAAACTCTACCATGCAAAGAAGAAACCATGTATTAGCAACATCCAGAAATGCCAGCACCTTCTCTGGGCCCGAGCTCATTTAAGATGGACTGAGGCGAAGTGTCCTGTGGTCTGACAAATCAAAATGTGAGGTTCTTTTTGGGAATCATGGACACTGTCCTCTGGGCTATAGAGGAGAGGGACCATCCGGCTTGTTATCAGCGCACAGTGCAAAAGCCAGCATCCGTGATGGTATAGGGGGTGCATTAATGCATGTGGCATGAGTGACTTGCATATCAGGGATTGAGCAATATATACAGGTTTTAGAGCAACATATGCTGCCATCGAGATGACGTCTTTTCCAAGGCAGGCCTTGCTTATTTCAGCAAGGCAATGCAAAACCACATTTTTGGTTCCAACCGCCAAAGATATGGCAGTTGGAACCAAAAATCTCCCATTTTGACTCATCAGACCAAAGGAGAGATTTTCACCTGTCTGGTTCTCATGTTTCTTAGCCCAAGCTTCTTATTGATGTTATTCAGTAGTGGTTTATTTGCAGCAATTCGAACATAAAGGACTGATTCATGCAGTCTCCTCTGAACAGTTGATGTTGAGATGTCTGTTACTTGAACTCTGTGAAGGATTTAATTGGGCTTCAGTGCATTAAATTGCTGATTTCTGAGGCTGGTACCTCAAAATGAACTTCTAATTAATTTAGCTCTGGATCTGCCTTTCCTGCGGCGGTCCTGATTAGAGAGAATTTAGTCATAGCAGTTGATGGCTTTTGCGATTGCACAGCAATGTTATGCATTGGCTAACCTTCATGTCTTAAAGTAATGATAAACTATCGTTTGTCTTTGTTTATTTGAGCTGTTCTTGCCATACAGACATAATGATGGTCTTCTGTATACCGACCCTACCTTTTCACAACACAACTCATTGGCCCAAACACATTAAGAAATTCCTCAAATTAACTTTTAATGAGGCACTCCTGTTAATTGAAATGCATTCCATGTGACTACCTCATGAAGCTGGTTGAGAGAATGCAAAGAGTGTGCAAAGCTGTGATCAAGTCAATAGCTGGCTGCTTTGAAGAAGGTACTGTACAATATGAAATGTATTTTGATGTCTTTAACACATTTGGTTACATGATTCTGTATGTGTTGTTTCATAATTTTGATGTTTTCACTATTCCAATATTACAGTATGTATATTGTGGAAAAGAGTAAAACATTAAGAAATATCCTTGAATGAGTAGGTTTGTCCAAACTTTGGAGTGGCACTCCAAACTTTTTAATATGCACTACATATTACTCACACAGACGTCAGAACAATACTTGTCAGTGTCCTTTCACATGCTAATAAAGGTTGAGGGTTTTTATGTAACCTGATTGCCTTTTAGTCATTTGGGTAAAGGAATATAATCAAAGCTAATGGAGTGGAGGAAGTTCCCTCACTGTTATTTAACAGACCTCACTGACATGACTATGTAAGGACACATCATGTCAATGAGGAATTTGTTTTATTTTATTATGTAGTTAAACCTTCTCTCTCTTTCTGTCTCTCTCAGGGAGCAGTCCTCTGGACAGTCCCAGAAACTTCTCCCCAAACACGGCAGCACACTTCTCCTTTGTTCCAGCTCGAAGGTGAGCCAAGGGTCAGGGGTTAATTCACTGGGGTTACATGACAAGTAGTTGATATGCTGCTGTCTTATTCCAGCATAACCAGTCTTCTATCTAATGTTTGTTTATTGTTGGAATCCTCAGAAATCCTTAGTCTGGTGAAGATTTACCAAAACCGCATGCGTCAACTTTGCCCAGTGGAAGCCTAGTAGATTTACACCACAATACTGACGATTCACCTCCTAAAATTATATTTTCACCCGTTGCTGCCAAAACAGAGGCAGCTTATTTAAATGCATTAGTTATATTAATTATAGTAATAATTCACAAAATTAAAATTAGGAACACCTTACACGTCATTAAATATGTTGAGGCATATATAATACACATCGCCTTGGATGATGATTTGAGTATGATGTAAATTAATATAGGCCTAGGCTATGTAGTGACTGCAGTTTATATGCTATTTGGTCATCTACCTTTTGGTTGTGTTACATTTATATTTGTATTTTTGTTTGTATTCGAAAATTTAATTGAAAAAACACTGGGAACTGTAGCCTTTTTGTAGTCAGCTTTGCTATGAAGCTGTTAGCGGTCACAAATAGATATACAGCTATTGATTCATATTGTTGTACACATCTTCTGTTTATAAAGTGACAAGGAGTGGCAATAAAGCGTCTGACGGACTTAACTGTCGAACGAGTGGTCTGAAGCAGTCATTAAATACCAAGCCTTTATAACTTGTAACAATGGCTTTGGGAAACCTCTGAGATTCGACCAAGCTCCTGCAAAGGATCTAAACAATACCTTAGCTTTCAGATGCTTTTAGAAATCCGGGCCCTGTCCTGTTCAATGGTCATTGCTGCGTTTGCATTTATTAGGCTACTCAAACATTAAAAGCCTAAGTGATCACACTATGGTAAGAGTGAATAAGCACTTTAGCATAACAGGTTATTTAAGATTTGTTTGAATTTTTACAATGTCACTCATATCTGTTTAATACTGTATTTAGCTAATAGGTAAGAAGTTTGGTAACCAGAAATCATTTTCAATAAAACTGTTACATTGTTTCATAAACCTGTTTCATTTGCAGACAAGGTTGGGTGCATTTACGGACAGTATCGGATTGCACGCTTCTGCTTTGAAATGACAGAAAATACGGATTTAAAACCGTCCAGATTCCAATTTATTTAGGTATAGAGGTTTCCTGGTGAGATGGGATTATTACCACTTGAGCCAGACGGCTGACTGACAATCACTTGCACCCCACAGCTGAGTCAGTTTCCTCAGGCCCAGCTTCAGTTCAATAATGCGCCGCGTTAAATAAACAGTGGAGCCCAAATGAATGGCGCTCCTCCTCCAGAGTTCAGCTTTAAAATCCAATCTCTCCCATGGCTATAATTCTCACATTTCCTCAGTGATCTTCTTTAAATGATAATTGACAGTCTGGCTAATCAAGTGAAGATCATCTAAATCATTAAAGCCTGGTTTTACTATCCTCTTGTCTGTCACAGGATTTGAATAGGAAGTGTAATTACAGAGCTAGAGATAGAGAGCCTGGGTGGATTAATTAGTACATTTTATAAGTCGTTCAGCATGAGAGGATTGATACAGTCTGTGCTGGTTTGATGACATAACGGTCTACACTTCTGCGAGGAAGCTATGTAAGATTTCTACAGACCTGAATGTCAAATTCAGTTAGATGGCAGACAAATGAACCTGAAGCAACAGTGCCATCCAGTGGTGAAGTGTGTCTATGCAGTATGAGATTTGTAATGAGATGGTTTAGCAGTTGGGGGACTGGGGGGAGCTGACATCGACATGCCACACAGACACAAACATCCGTGCAATGTAGCACTAACACGCCATCTTCTCTCTCACACAGTCACGGGCACAGGGCTGACAGGTAACCTCTCACCTTTGACATTTCACCTTCGCCTCCTCCTCTATCCCAGCCCTCTTGTCTTCTGCCCTGACCGGAAGCACTAGGGCCATATCCACAAAGCATCTCCCAGTAGGGGTACTGATCTGATCTGGGATCTGTTCATCGTGATCTAACAGAAAAAATGGATCCTAGATTAGCACTACTACTGTTGAGATGTTTTGTGAAAACTAACCCTGAAATGGCTTGATGTCCTGTTGAACCTGAGCAGTCTGTCTGCCCTGCTGCTGTTGTTAACCTACGCTTGGCTGTGTGTTTGTGATGTCCAGATGTCTGGTCACCCCAAATCTGCATGGACCTCCACCGTCAGCTGAATTGTACACCCTCCTGAAGAACGGATACATGTCATCTTATATTTAGTCCCATGTTATGGTCAAGTGTGTGTGTGTGTGTTCTAACCTAACTGTATTATGGGGACAAAAATGTCCCCAAACTGGTTAAATCCACAAAATGTGATTATTTGGGACTTTTTCCCCATTTTGAAAAAAAGGCAACTTTTTGGCATAATTGTTAGGTTTAGAGCAAAAGTTTCAATTGGGCTTGGGTTAGAATTATGGTTAGGCTTAAAGGCTAAAACACACGTCTCACATACTCGCTGAACAAAGAATGCATGGGTGTCAATGTGCAAGAGGCAACACATCAACCGTGTCATAGAGCGTGAAATTAGAAAACATGTCTATTTCTCTCAAACAGTGTATACATGACAGAAAATGTCAGTTTATGCACAGTTACCTCTGAAATTGTGGAATATAGTAGGGTAAAAATTATACTTGGAAAATTGCATGGTTAGTGAGTGCATTGGTAATCACTTATGGTCTAGAGATTTTAGTTGGACTTTGTGGAAAAAATATTAGATACATTCCCCATGCAAATTAGGCTATTGCTTTGGGCTGAATATTGAAATCTATTGCTGACGTACCTGCCTTGATTTTGAGCCTAGCAGGCTGGAAAAGTTTAGGAATTTGAGAAAAACTGTGGGCTACGTTATAACTACAAAAAGTGTTTTTTGTAAATGACTTATTTTTAAGTGGTGTCTTGTATGTGGGTTAGTGAAGCTGACTTGTTTATTTCTTCTGTATCAAGCCAGACACCTAGCTGGCTAACAAATATTTGCTATGTTTGAAATATAGTAGGCAAGCTAGTTATTGGTAGGTCAAAAAAAAGTGTTGCGTGAATTGACAACTTCAGAATTACATGCGCAGATGATGACGCCATTAACGCTCACCTTCTGTGTGTTTTCAGCTTAACTGTTAAGCTTTAGCGCTAGGGAGTAGAAAACAAGTCTCAAGTCCCCACAAGGATAGGAAGACGGGAGTTATCTTGGGCATTTAGCTGGGAGAAGCACCACATTTGCTACCTTTCATAGTTAACACAGGAACTTGTCTGACCTCAACCTCTTCCGTCTCTTTCTCCCCATCTCAGGACTGATGGCCGACGTTGGTCCCTGGCTTCACTGCCCTCGTCCGGATATGGCACCAACACTCCCAGCTCCACTGTCTCGGTGAGTGTGAGTGTGTGAGAGTGTGAGTGTGTACCATATCTTTAATGTGTCCCAGAAGAACCTCGGTCAACCTGTCCTAGTCCACCACATCTCTGATCTGCTATGTTACAGCTAACATGATCCCCCTCACTCAGTCCCATCACAACCCTATATTACACCTCTCCCTCTACTTGTAACTGGTCCCCTAAAGCAGGGGTTCTCCAACTGCTCCTCTGGGTCGGCCAGCCCTTAAATGTATTTGAACCCTTCCAGAACTAGGACACAAATTAAACTTGTCAACTAATGATGCGTCCTTTAAATATATGAGTCAGGTGCGCTAATTCAGGGCCACAGCTAAACTGGAATGTGGTATGGTTTGACGACCACTGATGTCCCCAAGCTCTGTAGCATGAGGATCAAACATGCTTGAAAGGGCCAACTCCGTGTCAATGCGGGTCACAGCATCCCCTTCATCTTGATAAGAAGCCAGATAAGGCATTCTACTTCTCATCGGCTCAGCCGAGAGACCGTTTATAGAAATAGGCCAAATTAACTGTGAATGTTCTTCTCCTGTTCAAAGATGCAGCATTCTCTACTAAGCCCCAATGTACACTGCAGTTTTCCACACAGTCATCCGAGTTTACACACTACTGCAGCACAGTAGAGCACACAAACACAGTCTAGAGTTACCATTCCCCCTAGCAGTTAGCTGCTACTACGGATGGGCTTTTCTGTCCTTGTTACTCCCTCCCTCTAGCGGTTAGCTGCTACTACCGGTGGGCTTTTCTGCCCTTGTTACTCCTTTCCCCTAGTAGTTAGCTGCTACTACCTATGGGCTCTTCTGCCCTTGTTACTCCCTCCCTCCTAGCAGTTAGCTGCTACTACCAGTGGGCTCTTCTGCCCTTGTTCCTCCCTCCCTCTAGCAGTTAGTTGCTACTACCAATGGGCTCTTCTGCCCTTGTTCCTTCCTCTCTCTAGCAGTTAGCTGCTACTACCACTGGGCTCTTCTGCCCTTGTTACTCCTTTCCCCTAGCAGTTAGCTGCTACTACGGATGGGCTCTTCTGCCCTTGTTACTCCTTTCCCCTAGCAGTTAGCTGCTACTACGGATGGGCTCTTCTGTCCTTGTTACTCCCTCCCTCTAGCGGTTAGCTGCTACTACCAGTGGGCTCTTTTGCCCTTGTTACGCCTTTCCCCTAGTAGTTAGCTGCTACTACCTATGGGCTCTTCTGCCCTCGTTACTCCCTCCCTCCTAGCAGTTAGCTGCTACTACCAGTGGGCTCTTCTGCCCTTGTTCCTTCCTTCCTCTAGCAGTTAGCTGCTACTACCGATGGGCTCTTCTGCCCTTGTTACTCCCTCCCTCCCAGCAGTTAGCTGCTACTAGTGCTCTGCTCTTCTGCCCTTGGTACTCCCCCCATCCCTTTAGCAGTTAGCTGCTACTAGAGCCCAGCTATTCTGCCCTTGTAATCCTTCCCTCTCTGCTTCTCACAGTCATCCTGTTCATCCCAGGAGAAGCTGCACCAGCTGCCTTTCCAGCCCACGGCGGACGAGCTCCATTTCCTCACCAAGCACTTCAGCTCTGAGAGTATCACGGACGAAGAGGGACGACACTCACCCATGCGACCCCGCTCACGCAGCCTCAGGTAGGACGCCCGCCTAAGACTTGTGTACCAAAACTTAATTTCCCAGCGCCCACCATAGCCTCTTGCCGTCCTTCCCCTGCCTACATGTCTTGATAGAACAACCACAGACAGATCTCACCTCCCCGACTGACTGTTGTTGTCAGTAGGCCTACTCCCAGGCTATCACCATGGTAGACTGAAAGGTCCGGCTGTTATCGAGGCTGTCAGGTGTAACCTCTCAACTTTCTAGTGACCTTATCACAAACACCCAGCCTTACCTTCTCTCCCTTCAGCCATCATCTCTCTCCTTCTGACTTGCTCAGTTTCTCTCCATCTCTTTGACGAGACTTCTGAGGGAAATGTATTTTCTGTCTTCTCTCCACTCACATTATTAGTGATTTAGCACACGCTGTTATACTGAGACACTTATAGGTGGTGTATATTTATTTTAAGGTAACTATGAGACAACCACGTAAGTGCATTTTTTCTTCAGAGTGCCAGTAATTGTCAACAAACTCTGAGCTATTAGGAAAATAAATAGTTTTCCCTCCATCTCTAAGTAAACAGTAGGAGCTGTTTAGATGAGAAAGTATGCCTGGAATTTCAGCCTGTTTGGGTGAGATGATACTTCTGGCCTAATGCATGATGTCGCAAGGCTGATTTGATTGTAATAGACCAATGGCTATTCAGCTGGGTAAGTGGTGGACCTTTAGACCCTCGCTTCTGTGTACTGACAAAACGTTCAATCAGATTACTAACACCCACACAGTCAGACTTAGCAAGGGCAATAGAAGACACAGGGAAACAAATTCTAACAAGTGTGTGTGTGTGTCCATACATACACAGTGATGCATTAGACATAGTGATTATTTAAAAATCCAATTAATGAGACTGCATGTGGACTTATATGGTAACTACACAGTTGGGTAGTTAAAATATCAAACATACAAAGTTTCTTTGAAACAAGTCTCACCAACCCCCGACTAATGAACACAACCTCATATATTGAAAGCTCTGAAATAACACTGTCAAATGTTTTTCATAAGAACAGTATTTTTCTCAGTCCGAAAACACTTAAATTACTATTTCAGGTTTTGAAGGTTGTATGACGTCTACGCGCTTGACATCTGAACCATTTATTTGTAGTATTGACTATTGCATTGCATTACCATCAGATGGAGAAAAGTGGGGGATGAAAGAGAACAATGTTCTGTGCCAAAGACTCCTTCAAAATGTTGTATGACAAACCCTGTATACAGTCTGTATACTTTTACTGACAAACAAAATAAAAGCAAAACCGTCTCGTGTCTAGTTTTTTGAAGAAAAAAAAAACTGTCAGGGCATTCTGTACAAATAAATGGAAAGCATGAATGTCAGAGCTGAAAGGTATTATGAAGACTATATATAAGCAGTGCTGTCATTCATACTTTAACTATTTGGAAATGCTTATGCAACACTTAGCTAATAACATAGCATTTGAATTACCTTACTCTTTTTGAAGTGTGTGTGTGTGCGTGCGTGCGTGTGCGTGTGTCTGTGTGTGTGTTGTTTATTTGGAATTAGTTTTACGCCACTTACTATTTGTCTTATATTCCACTTCCTTTGGCAATGTAAACACATTTCCCATGCCAGTGGATACCTTTAACATTAAATTGAAAAGAGTTAGTGTTGGGTAGAGGGTGAGTGGAGGAGAATAAGGAATGGGAGAGGAGGATGAGGATGAGGAGTGGGAGAGGGAGAGGAGGATGAGGAGTGGGAGAAGGAGAGGAGGATGAGAAGTGGGAGAGGAGGATGAGGAGTGGGAGAGGAGAGGAGAGGAGGATGAGGAGAGGAAGAGGAGGAGATGAGGAGTGGGAGAGGAGGATGAGGAGTGGGAAAGGAGGAGTGAAAATGGTAAGGTATACAGAGGCTTTAGGAGTTTTAACTGTGAAAGGGAGAGCAATAGACGAATAAGGGGTGGGCTTTTTCCACCCATTCTTTCTCTGTTTTCATAGCATTCACCCACGACTGCTATGAAAATGGAGAAAGAATGGGTGCCAAAAAGTGATAAAGTGAAGGAGCTGATGAGGTAGGAAAAGCGAGTGAGAAAGAGAAAGCACCAGAGGGAGTGAGAAGGCGAAGATGAATCTTAGACCAGCTAATTAAGAGGAGAAAAAGAAAGAATTACGCAATTATATCTTAATTTCATGGCCTTATTATCAGCAATGTTGAGCTTGATGACAGCAGAGCTTCTCCTGTCTTTCCCATCTCCCCCCTCTTTATCTATGTCTTTTTTCTCTTTTCACTGTTATTCCTCTGGAAATGAGCTCAACATGTTCAGCCATCATGGGTTTTTCATTCCCAGTGACAGGTTGTGTGTTAATGAACAGCCCAGGGCTGTAGACTTCTACTCTTCCTTCAGCACCTAATCCCTTCATTCCGGTTCGTCTGTTTAATCTACCTGTGCCATTAAAGTCTCATTGAGTGGGGCACGGAAGTCTTTACAGTATTGGTTAGGTTATGTTTGCAGTTTTATTTGTGCACCACTCGTTGCCCATTTCTCATGATAACCAGAGACAAATCTCATTGCTAATATTGCACATAATGATATTTTGCCTGGCGTATACAACTTTATTAGTGTTTGATTTCCTTTAGAATTCTTTGTGGGTGTGATCTGAGGGAAATATTTGTCTCTTTGATGGGCGTAGACAGTGCCTTGCAAAAGTGTTCAGAAACATGACCAATTATCTCATATTACTGAAATTCAAATGGAAAAATGGAAATTAAAAATTAATTATCTCAAGGTGACATTGCTTTTATGTTGGGAAACGTTTCTAAGAAGAAAAAAAAATCTTGCTTGCATAAGTAATCAACCCCTGTGCTGTGGAAGCTCCCAGTTTACACAGAAATTGCCGTAACTACGACACCTGTACTGTTTGCAATTGTGTAATATGAGGAAATTGGTCAGAGGTCTGAATACTTTTACAAGGCTCTGTATTTGGAAGGATACAGCGCAATTTTATTTAATCAAGTTTTAAAAAACATGTCAGAAATATTCAACCTGTTAATTAACAGAGACTTATACTGTCAACTATACATCCAGAACTTCAGAGCTCGTTATTCCCACAAGTAGAATTGTAGTCTATAGTTAAAGGTTGTGTTGCTAATCATTTTCCTCATAGCTTTTCTTGCATGGCCTTAAGTTCTTTTTATTTGATGTTCTGTTATGAGAGCAATATTGGATTTCCTAATTCTCCTTTGTCAGTCAGATGTTTTTCATTGTTCGTATACAGGTGATTGAATTAGCAGCTCCTTTGATCTGAGCTTTATTCCGTAGCAACACAAATCATTCTGACATCCCCTCACCGACAAAGGAAGGTGTTGGGGGAGATATATAAATAAAATATTTTGGTATTTATGAAGCAGCCTCTGGCTATGCCATCAGTCTTTGTCAGAGCTAACCTTTGCTTACTGTGGGATCAGTGCCATGGCAGTGATTGTGTTTCTGAGTGAAATGTTTTATATAAAAAGACAGGTTTGTTTGACAGGACTCAGAACTGAGAATGCATTCCTTCTCTCGGTTCGTCAAGATGATTGGCATATTTTGTCCAGAAAGTAGATGTTAAACCTGTGGGTTGTTTTTGGGGAAGAGAGTTAAATGCGTTAGAAATATTCATAGAAGCTCACCTTTGTGCCGGTGTAAAAGGGCAAATGTGTGTGTATGATGTTGACCTCATGTCACATTCAGTGTGTTCTCATTCAGTTACACTGTGTAATAGGTAGGTAATTAGGACAAGCAAGCTGTCGATGGACTAGAAGCATTACCTCATCGCCCGGTTGCAACACCGTTCCTCAACACGACACCCGGATGACTCACACACAGTCACATCTGTGGACCCCGAAATCAAATGGGCACTGCCCCCACATTCCCCCACCGATTCCAATCTCATGGTCGCCTCATTGCTTCAGACAGAGCCCTAGATTGTTCCCTGTGAATGTGCCGTGAGTGAGACGGGCAGGTCGGTGCTGTTTCCTTTGTCTCAGCGGTTCCTGCAGCTAGCCAGACGTTTGATGTGGAGACAGAGATGAAGCTGAGGCTACAGAAAGAAGTTCTCACTACAACACATCTCACTCCCCAGGGAACTGACCTTTCCAGCCATAGATATCCACCTGTCAGGAATATAACAATCAAATCCCCTGTCAGAGCTCTGCGATGTGTGACTGCAGTATGTGTCTGCGTTTCTGACCTCCGAGCTGTCATCCTCCAAGCTACAGTCTCTCTGGGCTGGTGTAGACCGCCAAGCTACAGTCTCTCTGGGCTAGTGAAGACCGCCAAACTACAGTCTCTCTGGGCTAGTGAAGACCACCAAGCTACAGTCTCTGGGCTGGTGTAGACCACCAAGCTACAGTCTCTCTGGGCTAGTGAAGACCACCAAGCTACAGTCTCTCTGGGCTAGTGAAGACCGCCAAGCTACAGTCTCTGGGCTGGTGTAGACCGCCAAGCTGCAGTGTCTGGGCTGGTGTAGACCGCCAAGCTACAGTCTCTGGGCTGGTATAGACCGCCAAGCTACAGTCTCTGGGCTGGTGTAGACTGCCAAGCTATAGTCTTTCTGGGCTGGTGTAGACCGCCAAGCTATAGTCTCTCTGGGCTGGTGTAGACCGCCAAGCTATAGTCTCTCTGGGCTGGTGTAGACCGCCAAGCTATAGTCTCTCTGGGCTGGTATAGACCACAAAGCTAAAGCCTCTCTGGGCTGGTGTACACCACATAGCTACAGTCTCTCGGGGTTGGTGTAGACCACCTAGCTAAAGCCTCTCTGGGCTCATGTAGACCACATAGCTCCAGTCTCTTAGTTCTGTACTCACCTTTTTTTTTGTGCGCTTTCAGCCCCGGTCGCTCTCCCATCTCCTTTGACCATGAGATCGTCATGATGAACCATGTCTACAAGGAGCGCTTTCCCAAGGTACCAACCACGACAAAAACGTTCATCGGTGACGTATTTAAACTCGAGGAAAATGTTGTTTATTTGGGCGTCTGCTGTTGTAAATCAGCTTTTCCTTTGGTGTGTGACGCGTCTCTCTTCTCACTCCTTTCCTCCAGGCCACGGCTCAGATGGAGGAGCGCCTGGCTGACTTCCTGTCATCCTCAGCCCCTGACAAAGTGATGCCCCTGGCCGATGGGGTCCTCAGCTTCATCCACCATCAGGTCATAGAGCTGTCCAGAGACTGCCTGGACAAAAGCCGAGACGGCTGCATCACCTCACGCTACTTTTACGAGCTGCAGGAGAACCTGGAGAAACTGCTGCAAGACGTAAGTCGACTGTTTCATTCTGGCCGTTATGGTGGATTATTAGGAATTTATCCTTGGCACTTATCTTCTCCGTTATTTTACTTCAGAGATATTATTCTGTGTTATTAACTTTTGTTCATTTAGACACCTGAGAGAGAAATGACGCGAGTCATGTTTGTTTACTCCCCTGTCACACATGGTTTCACTAAGGTCCTCCTCTCTCATCATCATTGTCTCGTCAGGCCGTTTGTCAACCCGCTATGATGTCATAGGATGAGGAAGTCACTTGGCTTGTTTGGTCCATCAGAATCACCTCCCTGTGTCTCCCTATATAGAAGACATTCCCCCACACAACAATATATTAGTCATTAAATAGGTCGGTGATGTGCATGTCTGGATTTTGGAGTGTAAAATCAGTAGTGTCTCTATTAACTCAGTCACTGTGCTGAGAGGCTGATGTGACATTATTGTTCCCGGTGGCCTGACCCAGGCCCCCAGTCGACAGAGGGGTGATGGGGGGGGTCTCTCCTCCCCTGATTCTAATTTCACAGCCCAGCAAACAGCAGTAGTGACGGATGACTCTTCCAGACACCCAGGAGGAGGGGGTGCACCGAGGGGGAGGGAGGGAGGGAGGGTTAAAGCCTTAGTAGGAGGGGCCAGTGAGGAGTTTTCCAGCCCTAGATTGGCTGCTTAAAGCATCCCGCATTAGGGCTGATGCCTGCTACAATATGGTTAGTGTGAAAGAGGCAGGAAAAGACGGCAGCCGGCCCGCTCAGGGATCAGACCCTTGGAGAACGACCTGCTGGCCACATATGGAAACCGAACAAAATGAACATTGTATTAGAACTGAATGACGAGGGAAAGAGAGGACGAGTGCAAGGATGACATCACCTTCACGGTGAAAGGTTTGGTAACTCGGAATGTGGCAGGTGGTAGAGACATAAACCTACCAGGGACGTGACGGAACCGTGAACAGGTGTCCTGAGCGGAGGGATCCGGAAGGCCGACGTCTCGTTTCTTCCTCTTCATCGTTTCTTCATCTTCATCACTTTGGGTTCTAGATGATGTCTAGCGTGTCTTGGCAGAGGAGGCTAGAGGAAGAGGAGGTTCTGCTACATGTTCTGGAGCAGGAGTGGAGGAGGGAGAGGAGGAGAGAGAGGAGAACAATCTTGCGGGACTGTGATCGAAAGGCTCTTTCTTGTTACCCTCTGCTCTTGTCTCTGGTCTGCTTGCGGTTGGGGGTGATGTTTGGACTGAGGTCAGGGTCATGGTCTCTGCCGAAGCGTGTTGGTTTGTTACAGGTATATCTGTGACGGGAGACAGGCATGGAATTGTAGAAGCTTCTGTTTATTATTTACATTTTTGGCTTAAAAACGGTCTCTGAGCACTCGTCTTATTTTGTCAGGGACAAGCATTGCTATGTCGACGTTATGACGTGTGATCTTTGGCACTGTACATGAAGTGTGTCTCTGGCATGCAGTCTATCTGTATCGTGGGCCAGTGGTGGGTTTTTCCATTGTCTTGTCAGTCCTCTCAGACCACTACCTCAACCCTCCAGGACATTCACCGCACGTAGAAACCCCATTTAAAAACCTCACAGGAGACCACGCCATCCTCCTCAAGCCCATGCTTCAGGAACCTGTTCCCATATCAAGCCCACCTATGGTCCCGGCTTGGACCCCTGTGTAGCTGCAGGTCAGATGACGTGATGGTGGTTAGTTAGCCCGGCTGCCTGCGCAGCACTCTCCATTGGTCACAGTCTGTCCGAGGTGATCCTGTGGCTGGTTGGCAGGTGCCAGTAGTTAGGTCTTACAGGCAGTTTAGAAGAGAGACAGTAACAAAGCAACACATTTACTCACACACAGAAATACACACACACAGATCCAGACAGTGGTGTTAATTGGCCATGGTGAGAATCTAAATAAGAGCAGGTCTTCAGACTTCATAGTTTGTGCTTTGTGGACAGTATCTGTTGCCATGTATAACATTATTGATGGATTTTAAATGAAATCAATCAGTCTGATTGAGGTCCCACTGCTGTCTTACCAAACAGTTGTCTACACCAGGAGGGGACCTTCTCTCCCGGCGCCCCCCCCCCATCTCAAGCACTTTGGAGCTTTCATTACCTTTATGAATTATTTAGTGGCTTGTTGGAGCCCCTGGGGCTGCCTGCCTAGCTTTCTGCCGGCCTTACTTCCTGTCTTCTTGCCTGCCTGTCACTATGGGATGTTTCTATTAGCGTTTCAGAGAAACACCTTGCCAGGCCTTGTTTATTAACAGCTCTGCCTCTAATTAGTCTGCCGTTCCGTTTACCTGTCTGATGGATGTTTTACGCACGCACGCACACACACACACACCACACACAGTTACTGCTCCCTCCATCATCTGAGTCAGAGGGGGTTTTCTGGGCTAGATTAATTCTATGGTAAATGATGGTCTAAACTGACATCTTCCACGGGGTACTGTATTTTTACTGCAGTGAGATCATTGTGCTTTGGTTAGCTAGCCGTCAGTCTGTATTCTACTTAGGAGTCCACGTAGAATAAATGCATCTTCTCATCCTGTTTCCTGTGTCATCAGCAAAAAATGCACCAAAGCTGATTTTATTTGATTTTATGCTATACTATTTCTCTTAGGTGACGCCTATTTCTTCAGGTAGTGCTGAAAGTGCTTCTAACAGGTGTCCCCTTTCCTCTCTGTCTAGGCTCACGAACGCTCGGAGAGTGTTGAGGTCACCTTTGTGACCCAGCTGGTGAGGAAGCTGATGATCATCATCGCTCGTCCCGCTCGCCTCTTGGAATGTCTGGTAAGAGGATGAAAGCGAGGAAACTGGAAACTATCTGAGGTTTCTCATTCATGTTTGCTTCAAATAGCCACTACATTCTCTGGGCCTTTCAACAATTTGGTATTAACTACTGTAAAGTTGTGGCACGGCTCCAGTAGTAAAATTAAACAGTAAGGCACAAGGACGTGTGTTAAATGGCCAATATACGACTTAGACATGACATTTAGTGCCTGGACACAGCACTTAGCAGTGGTATATTGGCACACTTGAGATGCCTTATTGCGATTATAAACTGGTTACCAACGTAATTAGAGCAGTTAAAAGTGCTGTGATATCATACCTGTGGTATACAGTCTCTTATAAACTGGGTGGTTTGAATCCTTAATGTTTATTGGCTGATAGCCATGGTATTAGCTGATAGACAGTACACCACAGATACGTATGACATCACATCACTTTTTTACTGTTTGTGATGTATTGCCAATATACCACAGCTAAATGCTCTTTTTAGCCAATCCACAGTGCATTGTGCCTAAGAACAGATCTACTGAAACAATGTGATTTGCACAAATTATTCAAAGGTGGTGATGTTTGGCCAGAATGCAAAAAAACCCCACAAAAAAACACTGCCTTTGCACAGAAGAACCTCAAACCAACCATAAACCATGGAGGCGGTGGCGTTATGGTTTGGGGCTGCTTTGCCGTCGAATTCATCAGTGAGGTTATCATTGAGTCAGTCTTGAATTCCATATTGTACCAGAGATTTCTTAAGGAGAATGTGAGGCCATCTGTTAAAAAGCTGAACCGAACATGAATCTTACATCAGGACAATGATCCAAAACACACAAGCAAAGCTGAAACAGAATTGCTGAAAAAGAAGAATTGGAGGGTTATGGTATGACTGAGTCAAATACCTAAGTGTAATGACATTCAGCGATTATTCTAAGGCCCACTACAATTATATCCTAAATATCTTGTTTTTAGCATATGCACGTCTCTTGGTCTCTTTAATTAACACCCACATTGACACATTTGGTGTTCTCTTTGAAACACAATGCAATTTGAAGTCTGTATACTGCCGTTTTCAAGTCAATTTGCTCATTTTCATGGAGCCGTCATATGGTAAATACCGTTATTTAAAGTTTGCTAAATGCTGGTATAATTTCCTATGTTGATAATAATGGCGTATTGACAAGTGCTGTTACGTACTACTAACAGCTTTGTGATTTATTTTCCAAGTGCTACTGAATATGCTCAACTGTAATGCGCCAATTATTACCTCAGACTGTCAATCCATTTCAAATCTTAATCACATTTTGCTCTTTCCAACCTAGGCATACTTAAAACCAATGCTGTTGGAATTCAAATCTGTCAACTCCTTGGTGGTGTAATAAAACATTTAGACCCACCTACAACGGCCACAGTTCTTCATTACAGTACTGCACTATATTAAAATCACCCCCTTCATCCTCATTGTTTCATATATTTTGAACTAATGTGCACAATAATCAGTTTCTATTGCCAATCTAGCTGTTGTCGCTACTCATTTAGTGAGGAGAGAGACACCTCCGTGGCTGGGTGCTAATGCACCGCAGCCCATTTTGTCTTGGCTCCTTAGGTCAGCAATTTGTGCCTGAAAATAACAGCTAATTAGTTTTGAAAAACTAAACGATGTAAAATGTCCCTAATTAAGAAAAGTCACAGGAGGAGCATGTTGCTTTCAAAATGGCAGATTTGATTTTAATTGCAAAATCTAATGGCTGTGGGCGTTAGCCTGTTGCAGTTATGTTGTTAATGAACATATCAAACTTAAGTGCTTAGGTAATGAATATTTATATCATGGTTTTCAAGAGTGACAGAAAATATACATACCTTTTCTCATATATCAGTTCCTATTTGCAAGCCATTAATTGTCCTTTTATACTTAATAAGCTATTACTGCTAATAGTTTGGTGACTCAAGCCTAGCACTGTATTTATTGTCGTCTCTACTTAGAGGAAAATGCAGTACATGTGCAATATTCTACAATACAGACATTTATCAACCATAGGGACTTCTTCCCTGCTATCCATCCAGGCTCCCAGCTCTTTCTTACCACCAGGCCCAGCCCGCCGCTACTCTCTATGCTGCTAGGGTTAGGGTTGAGAGACAAAGGGTTAGGGTTAGGGTTGAGAGACAAAGGGGGATTCACATAGATTACGCTGCTGCTGTCCAATGCTTTGGATTATTTTACAATATATCTTCACCACCTCGTCTTGATGCTGCTTTTAAAAGGGATTTGTGCTGTGGCTGTGCCATTGAGTCGCCCAAAACACACACCCTTCAACCTGTGTTGTATTGATTAATCAACTGTGGCCGATTCTAACACATTCCTCAATTATATCCTCTTCCTCGTCTCCTCCCGGGATGCAGGAGTTTGACCCAGAGGAGTTCTACCACCTGTTGGAGGCAGCGGAGGGCCATGCCAAGGAGGGGCAGGGCATCAAGTCCGACATCCCCCGCTACATCATCAGCCAGCTGGGACTGACCAGAGACCCCCTGGAGGAGATGGCCCAGCTGAGCAGCTACGACAGCGGGAACCCTGAGACACCGGAGACGGACGACTCTTTGGAAAGTCGAGGGGTCACGGTACCGGCCGTAGCTCCCCCTAAAACCAAGGCCCCCCGGGAGGAGGACTTTGAGAACATCAAGCTCATCAGCAACGGAGCCTACGGGTGAGATGCAAAGGCTTGTCGTTCAAGCCTGAAGTCTCCCATGGTTTTGTTAAATACCCCGTTAAAATATTTCAGCTTTTGTCGGCCGCCGTTTGATCGTTTGTTCTTCCCAATCCCCTCTCCTGCCACTCTCTACAGGGCTGTTTTCCTGGTGCGACACAAGGAGACGCGTCAGCGCTTTGCCATGAAAAAGATCAACAAACAGAACCTGATCCTGAGGAACCAGATCCAGCAGGCCTTTGTAGAGAGAGACATCCTGACGTTTGCTGAGAACCCCTTCGTGGTCTCCATGTTCTGCTCCTTCGAGACACGGAGACACCTCTGCATGGTCATGGAGTACGTGGAGGGTAAGACCTGGTCCTTCACACTGTCCTTCTGCGGCTTTCCCCTGGAGAGCTCCCGGTTATGCAGGTTTTTGCTCCAAACTTGTCGTTACGCGTCAACTTTTCTTTACTCCAAACGCTGACTGGTTTGGTTCCTGCTCTGTGTCTGTGCGTGGATGTGTTTATTGACTGCCGTTGCCCCTGGCCGACACCAGGTGGTGACTGCGCAACCCTGCTGAAGAACATTGGGGCTTTGCCGGTGGACATGGCGCGCATGTACTTCGCTGAGACCGTGCTGGCGCTGGAGTACCTCCACAACTACGGCATTGTGCACCGAGACCTGAAACCCGACAAGTGAGTTCCGTGCCCAGACATTCCTCGACATGGCTGCATCTGTCTTAAAGCTTTTCATTCAAATATTTGTCACAGGCTTTAGTAATTCACCTATTCAACGCTATTCGCTGTCGATAATGCTTCTGTCTCTCTCATTCTCGCCGTTCCCGCCTCTCTCTTGCAGTCTTCTGATTACTTCACTGGGCCACATCAAGCTGACGGACTTCGGCCTGTCTAAGATCGGTCTGATGAGCCTCACCACGAACCTGTATGAAGGACACATAGAGAAGGATACCAGGGAGTTCCTGGATAAACAGGTACGGAGAGACCGACAGACAGACCCTCTAAACCTTGTCTGCTGTCTATGAGCCCTGTAACCCGGGCTATGTGTGTTACTTCTCAGGTGTGTGGGACCCCAGAGTACATTGCTCCGGAGGTGATCCTGAGGCAGGGCTATGGGAAGCCAGTGGACTGGTGGGCCATGGGTGTCATCCTGTATGAGTTCCTGGTTGGCTGTGCTCCCTTCTTTGGAGACACCCCAGAGGAGCTCTTCGGACAGGTCATCAGTGGTGAGTTTTTAAAAGAGAAAAAAAAGATATTGAAAACACCAGTATTGTCTTGATTACTAAACATGTGGGGGGAAATGCGTCTGACGACAATTTTCACTCTCTGTGTCTGTAGATGAGATAATTTGGCCCGAGGAGGACGAGGCTCTCCCTAGCGATGCCCAGGACCTGATCTCTAAATTCCTCAGACAGAACCCTCTGGAGAGGCTGGGCACTGGCAGTGCGTTTGAGGTGAAGCAGCACCGGTTCTTCTACGACCTGGACTGGAACGGTCTGCTGAGACAGAAGGCCGAGTTCATCCCTCAGCTGGAGTCAGAGGATGACACCAGCTACTTTGACAGTAAGTCACACCTGTACATGATGGATGTTTTTATAGTAACTGTCTCTTTTACTTAATTGGAAAACATTTAATGTTGCTGTCTATTTAACTATATTGGAATACATTTAATGTTGCTGTCTATTTAACTATATTGGAATACATTTAATGTAACTGTCTCTTTAACTCTATTGGAATACATTTAATGTAACTGTCTCTTTAACTATATTGGAATACATTTAATGTAACTGTCTCTAACTCTATTGGAATACATTTACTGTAACTGTCTCTAACTATATTGGAATACATTTAATGTAAATGTCTCTAACTCTATTGGAATACATTTAATGTAGCTGTCTCTAACTCTATTGGAATACATTTAATGTAACTGTCTCTGTGTAATGCCTCTCTGTCTGTCTCTATCTCTCTGTCTGTCTGTCTCTCTCTCTGTCTGTCTGTCTAGCCCGTTCAGACAGGTACCACCACGTGGATTCTGAAGACGAGGATGACACAAATGATGACGAGCACTTAGAGATTCGCCAGTTCTCCTCCTGCTCACCCCGCTTCAGTAAAGTCTACAGCAGCATGGAGCGCCTGTCCCTCCACGAGGAGAAGCGAACACCACCGCCCACCAAGCGCAGCCTCAGCGAGGAGGGAGGGGAGCGCATCGACAGCCTCAGTGGGCTCAAGTCCAGAGACCGCTCCTGGCTGGTGGGGTCACCTGAAATGTGAGTATATACAGACGAGGCCAGCAAACCAAAGCCTTATTTACTGACATTATGCTAACGTTTCAGCCGTGTCGCGTCACCAACTTTGAAACACTTGGAGATTCCACATTATAGCATGCATCGCTTAGCCAGCCTTTCTGAAAGATGTGATACAGCATATGTACTGTGTTGTGTAACATGTCTCTTCGGTCTTCCGCAGCCTGCGTAAGCGCCTGTCCGTCTCCGAGTCGTCTCACACAGAGAGTGACTCCAGCCCTCCTCTGACGGTTCGTAGGCGCTGTTGCTCCGCCATCATTGAGATGCCTCGTTTTGCCATCTCCTCGGAAGAGGAGGGAGGGATGGCCACCAGCCGTAAGAGCCCCAGCCTACTCAGCCAGACCCCCGGTGTGATCAGGGGCCCCCGCAGTGAGGAGCTGCCCCTCTCCATCCCCGAGCTCCCTGTAGAGAGAGAGCTGAAACTGGACGAGTCCCCCACCACACCTGGGTCAGCCGGCAGCCAGCAGAGCAGAGCCACACTCACACGTCAGTACAGTGTCCTGTATATAACCCTCTCTTACTGTATGATGAACTAACCCTGACAGTGTCCTGTATATAACCCTCTCTTACTGTATGATGAACTAACCCTGACAGTGTCCTGTATATAACCCTCTCTTACTGTATGATGAACTAACCCTGACAGTGTCCTGTATATAACCCTCTCTTACTGTATGATGAACTAACCCTGACA